>PVIU01002510.1:0-53176 GCA_004026605.1 Ondatra zibethicus | reverse complement strand
CACTTAGGGAAAGGTAATAGTATCTATGTTGGGGCCACAGACCCAGACAAGACCTGAATCAGGATCCTCAATATCCGGAAAAGAGCCAGCTGTAGTGGTGTGCATCTATAATGTCAGACCAAGAAGAACAGAGACAAGCAGATCTCTGGAGTTTACTGGCCAGTCACTCTAACTAAACCTGATAAGCTCCAGGTTTGAGGAGAGAACTCTCTCAAAAAATATGATAGAGAAAGGCACCCAACACCAACCTCTAGCCTCTACATGTGCACACATATGTGTACATGCATAAATACTTGCATGAAAACAACACACACACTAAATCTTGGACCTCAGCATAACTTGTATTCTGTCCTGCTCTACTGGTAATTTAAGGCAGCTGCCTAAGAAAGCTATTAAACACTAGGATAAACAGTATCACAATAATTTTGAATAATCTATCTATGATAATGAGTTTTGCCATGTATTTCTCTCCTTACATTTCCTGCCCTGTCACCAGTAATTTTTAAGGAATTTTTGTAGTTGAAATGTACATGAATGACTTCTCATGAATGAACATGACTTTTTCATTTAAATCAAAGAATTAATGGGTCTTAAATATTCTTGTGTGCTTTAAGTTCCTTTAGTCTATAAGATGGAATACATAACTTGAAATGATGTAAAGAGAATGTTGAACAGCTAAAGTATAATAGTGTACATAATTAGGCTTTCTAGATTTCTAAAATTGTAAAAAAAATGAAATCTTTTCAGTAGCAAGTATATATAGAGAGAAACAGAAAAACAATCAATTTCCTCACTGCCTACCACCATGAGAAAATACACTATACATTTCCCAGAGACTATTTTTACTTCATGTATTCCCTACACTTAAAACAGTTTGATTTGTTATCTCTGTCTTAAATGCCAATGATCCACCCTCCAAAAAAACTTACCATACATATATAGCATTAAGTTCCATTTTGTTATACCATTAGATCACAAAATCTATGTTTCATGTGTAGCAATTTAATTTCTGTACTACATAATATGACTAGCACTGTCAAGTGCATTAATAATGAATATTTGTTGCATAACCAAAAGAGTAAAGTACTAGCCAACTATTAGATTGGTACAGATTTTGGGTCAACCTGGTGTTAAGTCCACTGTCGATTTCAATGCTTGCTACTGAAACTGGGGTTACTACAAACATGAATACCAGAGTTCATTACCTGCTTTGAGCATCTGTCTTCTCTAACTTTTCCTGAAGTTGAATCCAATCAATCAATGCTTTGAAATCTCTCACATAGTAATCCAGCATCATCAACACCTCCTAATTTAAAAAACAAAACATTAGCTGTGGTAGGAAAAAAGTTTAGGAAAACTTATTAAAATGAATGGTTTTCAGGCTAATAATTTTTACATTTACATTCATTAAAGAAGACATACAGTCTACTTTTTTGTTCTTTTTGAATTGTTGCTCGTTTTTCATTCTGTTAGTAAGGTAATGTAAAGTACTTTAAAGTCTAGAGCTAAATTCCAAGAAATGGCACCAATATATCTTCCTAAGGCCTTATTAAATAGCAATAATTTTAATACTTTTTTTCCTATTCAGAAAAGTGCACAAATAATGCATGTAAATTGTTCAAAGGAAAAAAATTCACATGAACAGCACTATGTAAATTGTTCAAAGGAACAAAAATCACATGAACAGCACTAAACACACTGCAAAGACCTTGTAAACACCACACATGACAAAGAATACAACACTAACTAAAGGTTCCTCCATGTACCCTCTGAAACCCGACTCCAGCCTTCCTTAAGGTAAGCAGTAGCTCAGTATAATACTTGGGACACGTGAAAAGAAGAGCCATAACTTCTGATTCCTTAGAGAGGAAAGCCTTCAGCTTTAAACCATTAAATACAATCTGTGCTTGGATTTCTCACACATACCCATGATTAAGTTGAGGAACTTTCCTTCTGTCCTTCCACCTTTACATAAGTTAAAGAAATCAAACTCAGATTGCCAGGCTTGGGCAGCAGAGCACCAATACCTTCTAAGGTGACTCACCAGGCAGTATTTTAATTCTAAAAGGTTCCTGTTCAATATGACTCAGTTGATGCAGGATTCCCTTTGTATGATATAAATGTGTTTTATTACCATTGGTTAATAAAGAAGTTGCTTTGGCCTATAGCAGGGCAGAATATAGTTAGGCTGGAAGAGATAGAGAGAGAGTAGGTAGAGTCAAAGAGATGCTATGTAGCTGCTGAAAGGAGCCAGATGCCGGAACCATATCTGGAAAGCCACAGCCTTGTGGCGATATACAGAATAATAGAAATGGGTTAAGATATAAGAGTTAGCCAGGAATATAGCTAAGCTATTGGCCAAACAGTGTTATAATTACTATAGTTTCTGTGTGCTTATTTGGTTCTGGGTGGCTGGGAACAAAAGAGCAGTCTCCAATTACACTCAGTCTCCATCCCATATTTATAATTTTTATTATTCACATTTTTACAACTAATTTCTACCACAATGTTCTTTATCAAATAACTTAATTCTGAAATATTCTCCTGAACTTCTCTGTTCAGCAGCACTCTGTATTTTCTGGGTCAAGCCCCTATAACTGCTTAATTCAAAATACTCCTTCATTACTATAAGCTTTCTGAAGATTTCCTACAATTAATCTAGACTCTGTCTTCAATGGGAGAACTGGTCTGAATTACCCATTCCATCCTCCTAGAGAAATTGATGTAAACAGACCTTCTGTCAGAAATGTTCAAAATCAGACACTGAAAAAAAAACAAGTCTTTACAAAGAAAATAATATAGGTCAAATACGCAGCTGTATATAAAGAAACAGCATCAAAGAACTAAAAGTGAAAGAAAAAATTTATTTTTATTTCTATTAATACTTTTATTTTTCTTATAATGAATTTCACAGATAACAGTTTTTTCAAAATAAAAAATTCAACACTATATTCTATTAAAAATACTTATGTGTCTTTTCAAAAGATTTTTTAAAAATTATTATTCTAGGTTTATGAGTGTTTTGCCTCATGCATGTCTTTGCATCACATGTGTGACTGGTTCTCACAGAGGCCAAAAGAGGGCATCAGACCCCCCGGAACCAGAGTTACAGACAGTTATGAGTCACCATATAGGTTCTGGGAATTGAACTCAGGTCCTCTGGAAGAACAGTTAGTGTTCTTAATTATTGAACTACTTCTACTGCCTCTACCTGTGTATTCTTTGTATTAAAACTAAATGATGAATGAGAAAAAAAAAGAGAAATTGAAACTATTTTGTTATTATAAAGGACTCACTATACACTAGAATATTACTTTAAAATAGAAGTATTATATATGTGTTTATGTGTGTTAAAAATACTACCCACTAAAAACCAGGAAAATAAATAAAACAGTCAAACTACTAAGAAAATGAAGTAATGAAAAAAATTTTAGTTAAAATAATTAAACATGAGAGCAAAGGCACAATGGAAGACCCTCAGGATTCCTGAACTCTTTCACCCTGGGTATGCACAACAAGGTGCAGTAGGGAGCACTTCTGGGATCCAGAGAAACATTTGAGACAAACCACTACCCTAACCATTATGCTTGCTGAAAGGTCTAGACAGCCAACGTCAACCTGAAAGAGGACCAAGTAGAGATATGACTCATCAGGCACCAGCACACCCACTCAGGCACCCCCACACACAAACACACAAACATTAAATTTTTAACTAACGGAACTACAAGAAGAAATAGATCAGTTTGCTACAATTTTTGTAGAGTTCAACAACTACTAGAAATATACAGACCACAGAGGTAGTAAACCAGTTAAGTTCAAAGGTGAACCCCACAATGTCAACACGCAAATGGAGAATAACTGACATTTGAAGAACATTTACCAATGTCAGAATAAACATTCTTTGAGAACTCACATGGAATATTCAACAAGATAGACCACATTCTGACAAAAAAATAACAGAAATTATGCAATGTTTGCTCTTAGAAGACAATGGATTTAACTATAAATAATGTGAAAAAGTCAAGGCTTGGAATTAAATAAAATCCATGTCTATTACCATTTTAAAGTATTCATAATCTCCAAAGCAAAATGCACGTTCAATGCAATCATTTGTCAAAAAATCTTCTTGCATTTCTCACAGAAATAGTTCCATAATTGTATAATTCATATAGAATAAAACAAAAAGATTTAAAATGGTGCTTTGATCTTAAGAGGAAAAACAACTGAAGACAGCATATTTCTATTTCAAATTATTTACAAAAAATTTAATAATCAAACAAGTACAGTGCAAACATAAATCCAACATATAAACCATATAAACCTTATAAAATGAAACAGAACATAAAAAACATAAATGATGAAATTAACTTTTTGACAAGGATATCAAGGATAAAATCATCAATGAATGTTGTTAGGGAAACTAAACCACCACATGAAAAAGAATAAACAGTCCCTTGTCTTCACTATAGAAAAAGATCTAATATTGTAAAAGTAGTCTCAGTAGAAAACTGAGAAAAGTAGGAAATTTCCTTGATATTGACCAAGACAGTGATCAAGATCATACCAGAAGCTCAGGCAACAAAAGCAAAAAATGAAATCTATAAAACTAAAAAAGTTACACTACAAAAGAAATATTCACTAGAATAAAAGTATCTTACAGATTGAGAAAAATACCTGTTATGTTATATATCTGGCATGGGACTAATCCTTAAAATACATAAAGAAATCATATAACTCAACATCAAGGAAAAACAACCTGCTTACAAAACGGACAAAGGAAAAAAATAAGCAGAGGACCTAGATATTTTCCCAAAGGAAATAAAAATGCTTTATTTTTTGCCCCATAAACCCATAAAACCCACACACACACAATCAGCAGCCCCAGAAGAACAGGCATCACCTTCACCTATTTCAGAAGGGGACAGCCCTGATTTCTAGGCCCGAGACCCCAAAGGCACACCCTGTATCCCTCCCCAACCAATCACAGCCCCACTAGTGGGTAAGCAAGTAAGACTCCTGTGGGCAGGCCTTTCCACCACCCCTGCCACCCATTGGTCTCTGTAACCTAGAAGTCCCACTCTGCCCCCAAAGTCCACAGAGCCTATCATCCCCCTATTCCCTTCCGGGCATCAGTGGCCCCCAGAGGCACAGGTGCTAACTGTACCAATTGGAGGAAGAAGTTACACCTGTGTCTATAAATACCCCAAACCCAGATGGGTAGAGAGCAGTGCAAGAACAACTTCAACAACATAAAAAGCAATATGGCACCAGCAGAAACTAGTGACTCTACAACAGCAAGACTGAACATCCCAATGCAGATAAAGCATAAGAAAACGGCTGTAAAAATAAGTATGAAAATGATAAAGGCCCTTAAAAAAATCAAAGAAAAGACAAAAAATCAGAAGAAATCAATAAATCCCCTAAAGAAAGCCAAGAAAATAAAAAACAATTAAACAGACGAAGAAAAAAGTTCAAGAGTTTAAAATTGAAATAGAGGAGAAAAAAAAACCACAAACTGAAGAAATTCTAGAAATGGGAAATCTAGGTAAACAAACAGGAACTATAGATGCAAGCATAACCAATAGAATACAAGAGATGGAAGAGAGAATTGCAAATGTAGAAAATATGATAGAGGAAACAGAGTCATCGGTCAAAGAAAATGTTAAAGGGCTGGACACATGGCTCAGGGGTTAAAAGCACTGGCTGCTCTTCCAGAGGCCCTAAGTTCAATTCCCAGCAACCACACAGTGGCTTACAACCATCTTTAATGAGATCTGGTGCCCTATTCTGGCATGCAGGTATATATGTAGGCAGAACACTGTATACCTAATAGAATAAATATATTTCTTTTTAAAAAAGAAAATGTTAAATCTAACAAAGTCATAACATGAAACATCCAGTCATGTGGGACTCCCCGCTGTATGCTGTGAAGATGTTTTATTGCCATTGGTTAATAAAGAAGCTGCTTTTGGCCAGTGGATTAACAGAGTAAAGCTAGACGGATAATCTGAACAGCGAGGTAGAGAGAAAGTAGGCGGAGTCAGAAAGATGCCATGTAGCCACCAAAGGAGACAAAACACCAGTTGAAACCTTAGTATTTAGTTGAAACATATGTATTTTAAAGGTATCTTGACTTCAAATTTTGGGTCTAAAGATTTGTTACTTTGGAAAAGAGGTTCTGCATTTGCTTCTACAAAGGATGAAACATGCGGATTCCTTCCAGACTAATATAGTTTTATGGACCAGGATTCCCTGAAAGGTCTCCATGAACACCCAAAAATACTTTGCCTAACAAAAAGCAGAAAGCAGTTTGGAAAGAACTATGCCCAAATTCCCAAATATTATTTATAAATGTTTGTTCACATTTAAAGGGGAATATGCAATAGAGATGAATACTTTGCATTGGTATGGATCTTGGCCTATTGATACAAATTTAAGATCAATTTTGTTATATGTATATTTCTGTTCTTGATTAACATATTGTGTTTGAGAAGCTCATTTTAAAAATGTAATGCTTATTTAAGAAATATAGGTTAATAGGTAGTCATCTATAATAGTCAACCTTGTAGTCATGCTATTTAGGTTTTCTAGATGAACAAAGATATATTTCAGATGGATAGGTATACTTCAAAACTTTCAAAGACTTATAGAATATGGCATTTAAATGTTTTAAAAACTTAAGACTTCCCTCTTCCTGTGCTGAGATCAGTGATCCAGAGGGGTGAGTGTGTGCATGCCCTGCCAGAAGAGCCCCAGAAGGGAGCGCGGGAACCACCAGCCCCTGCTGCAGGGGGCCTCATTGTTTCACACGACCCTGCCCTCCACCTGCAAGTTCGCCCTTTCCTCTGTGGGGTCCTTGGCCCACCAGGAGTCCCTCTTCCTGTGCTGAGATCAGCGATCCAGAGGGGTGAGTGTGTGCGCATCCTGCTGAAAGGTGCCCACAAGGGACTGCAGGCACCACCAGTCCCTGCTGCAGGGGGCCTCTTTGTTCCACATGACGCTGCCCTCTTCCCCCCCGCCGCAAGTTCACCCTTTCCTCTGCGGGGTCCTTGGTCCACCAGGAGTCCCTGTTCGGTGTTGAGATCAGCAATCAAGAGGGATCCACTAGCACAACTGGCTCCAGTACCTTGAGGCCCTAAGAGAGGACAGACCAAGAAAATTCTCCGAGTATACTGTCAATCACAGCAAAGATTGGATCAAGATGCCAAGACTCTCCTGGCTGTATTTGAAGGAAGAGATGGACAGGCGCCAATGCAAGAATTCCTCCAACAACATGAAAAGCATCATGACAACACCAGAATCCAGTAAGCATGCAACAAGAAGACTTGAACACGCTATTCCAGAAGAACTAGAAGAAAACGACTTTAAACGTTACTTAATGAAAATGATGGTGACCTTTAAAGAGAAAGTGAAAAACTCCCTTAAAGAAATGGAGGAGAAGACAAACAAAAAGCTGGAAGAAATTAATAAATCCCTCAAAGAAACCCAAGAAAAAGCAATTAAACAGGTGAAGGAAACAGTTCAAGACTTGAAGATTGAAATAGAGGTAATAAAGAAAACACAAAACGAGGGAACTCTGGAAATGGAAAATCTGCGTAAACGAACAGGAACTACAGAGACAAGTATAACCAACAGAATACAAGAGATAGAAGAAAGAATCTCAGACGCTGAAGATACTATAGAGGAAATAAACGCATTGACTAAAAAAAAAACAACAAATCCAAAAAATTCTTAACACAAAACATCCAGGAAATTTGGGACACCATGAAAAGACCAAACCTAAGAATAAGAGGGATAGAAGAAGGAGAAGAATTACAGCTCAAAGGCCCAAAAACATATTCAACAAAATTATTGAAGAAAACTTTCCCAACCTAAATAAGGATATTCCTATGAAGGTACAAAAAGCATACAGAACACCAAATAGACTGGATCAAAAAAAAAAAATCCCCTCACAATAATCAAAACACAAAACATACAGAATAAAGAAAGAATATTAAGAGCTGCAAAGGAAAAAGGGCAAGTAACATATAAAGGTAAACCTATCAGAATTACACCTGACTTCTCATTGGAAACCATGAAAGCCAGAAGGTCTTGGATAGATGTGCTGCAGACACTAAAAGACCACGGATGCAAGCCCAGACTACTATACCCAGCAAAGCATGCATTCACCATCGATGGAGAAAACAAAATATTCCATGACAAAAACAGATTTAAACAATACGTAGTCACAAACCCAGCCTTACAAAAAGTACTAGAAGGAAAAAAACAAACCAACGAAGCCAACAACACCAACAATAACACAGATATCTGACAACCCTCCACCAGCACAACTCAAAGAAGGGAAACACACAAACACTACCACCAAAAAAAACAAAGAATAACTGGAGTTAACAACCACTGGTCATTAATATCACTTAATATCAATGGGCTCAATTCACCTATAAAAAGGCACAGGTTAAGAGAATGGATACAAAAACAGGATCCAACATTCTGCTGTTTAAAAGAAACACATCTCAACCACAAAGACAGACATTATCTCAGAGTAAAAGTTTGGAAAAAGGATTTCAATCACATGGCCCGAAGAAACAAGCGGGTGTGGCTATACTAATATAGAACAAAATTGACTACAAACTAAAGGCAATCAGAAGAGATGGAGATGGACACTTTATACTCATAACAGGAATAATCCATCAGGATGAAGTCCAAATCCTGAATTTATATGCCCCTAATATAAAAGCATCCACATATGTAAAAGAAACATTACTAGAACTCAAAGCACACATCAAACCCCTCACACTAATAGTAGGAAATTTCAACACTCCTCTCTCACAAATGAACAGGTCAACCAGAAAGAAACCCAATAGAGAAATATGAGAACTAACAGATGTAATGAATCAAATGGACTTAATAGACATCTATAGAACATTCCACCCAAACAGGAAAGAATATACCTTCTTCTCAGCATCTCATGGAACCTTCTCGAAAATTGATCACATACTCGGTAACAAAGCAAACATCCACAGATACAAAAAAATTGGAGTAATCACCTGTGTCTTATCAGATCACCATGGAGTAAAGTTAGAATTTAACAACAATTCCATCCCCAGAAAGCCTACAAACTCATGGAAACTTAACAGTCAACAACTGAACCACTCCTGGGTCAGGGAAGAAATAAAGAAAGAAATGAAAGTCTTCCTTGAATTCAACGAAAATAAAGACACAACATACCCCAACCTATAGGACACTATGAAAGCAGTGCTAAAAGTAAAGTTCATAGCACTTAGTGCCCACATAAAGAAAACAGAGAAAGCATACATTAGTGACTTAACAGCACACCTGAAAGCTCTAGAAAAAAAAGAAACAGACTCACCCAGGAGAAGTAGAAGACTGGAAATAATCAAACTGAGGGCTGAAATCAACAAAATATAGACACAGAAAACAATCCAAAGAATCAATGAAACAAAGAGCTGGGTCCTTGAGAAAATCAACAAGATCGACAAACCCCTATCCAAACTAATCAAAAGGCGTAGAGAGAGAACACTCATATTAACAAGATCAGAAATGAAAAGGGGGACATAACAAAAGACACTGAGGAAATTCAGAGAATCATTAGGTCTTACTACAAAAGCCTGTATGCCACAAAATTGGAAAATGTAAAAGAAATGGACAGTTTTTCAGATAAATACCATATACCGAAATAAATCAAGATCAGGTGAACAATTTAAATAGACCTATAAGTTGCAAGGAAATAGAAGCTGTCATCAAAAACCTCCCAACCAAAAAAGCCCAGGACCAGATGATTTTAATGCAGAATTCTAACAGAACTTCCAAGAAGAGCTAATACCTATACTCCTTAATGTGTTTCACATAATGGAAACAGATGAGTCATTGCCAAACTCTTTTGATGAAGCTACAGTTACCCTGATACTACACGAACAAGAAAGAGAAT
Organism: Ondatra zibethicus; assembly: GCA_004026605.1. Taxonomy (NCBI): domain Eukaryota; kingdom Metazoa; phylum Chordata; class Mammalia; order Rodentia; family Cricetidae; genus Ondatra; species Ondatra zibethicus. The sequence goes on along the minus strand of PVIU01002510.1, from coordinate 43,227 downwards.
TACAGACCAATCTCACTCATGAACATCGATGCAAAAATTCTCAATAAAATACTGGCAAACCAAATTCATGAACACATCAAAAAAATCATCCATTATGATCAAGTAGGCTTCATCTCAGAGATGCAGGGCTGGTTCAACATACAAAAATGTATCAATGTAATCCATCATGTAAATAAACTGGAGAGAAAAAAACATATGATCAATTCATTAGATGCTGAAAAAGCATTTGACAAAACTCAACACCCCTTTATGATAAAGGTCTTGGAGACATTACGGATACAAGGTTCATATCTAAATATAATAAAAGCAATATACAGCAAGCCGACAGCTAACATAAAATTAAATGGAGAGAAACTCAAAGCGATTCCACTAAAATCAGGAACAAGACAAGGCTGTCCACTCTCTCCATATCTCTTTAATATAGTGTTTGACGATCTAGCAATAGCTATAAGACAAAATAAGGAGATCATGGGGATTTGAATTGGAAAGGAAGAAGTCAAACTTTCATTATTTGCAGATGATATGATAGTGTACATAAGTGACCCCAAAAACTCTACCAAAGAACTTCTACAGCTGATAAATACCTTCAGTGATGTGGCAGGATACAAGATCAACTCAAAAAAATCAGTAGCCCTCCTATACACAAAGGATAAAGAAACAAAGAGGGAAATCAGAGAAACATCACCTTTCACAATAGCCACAAATAGCATAAAGTGTCTTGGGGTAACACTAACCAAGGAAGCAAAAGATGTATTTGACAAGAACTTTAAGACTTTGAAGAAAGAAATTAAAGAGGATACCAAAAAAATGGAAGGATCTCCTATGCTCCTGGATTGATAGGATCAATATAGTAAAAATGACAATCTACCAAAGGCAATCTATAGATACAATGCAATCCCCATCAAAATCCCAACAAAATTCTTCACAGACCTTGAGAGAACAATAACTAACTTTATATGGAAAAACAAAAAGCCCAGGATAGCCAAAACAATCCTACACAATAAAGGAATTTCCGGAGGCATTACCATCCCTGACTTCAAACTCTATTACAGAGCTGCAGTAATGAAAACATCTTGGCATTGGCATAAAAACAGAGACGTTGACCTATGGAATCGAATGGAAGACCCGGATATTAATCCACAAACCTATGAACACCTCATATTTGACAAAGAAGCTAAAATTATACAATGGAAGAATGAAAGCATCTTTAACAAATGGTGCTGGCATAACTGAATGTCAACCTGTAGGAGAATGAAAATAGATCCTTATCTTTCACCATGCACAAAACTCAAGTCCAAATGGATTAAAGACCTCAATATAAATCTGACCACACTGAACCTGATAGAAGAGAAAGTGGGAAGTAGCCTGCAATACAGGAGATCACTTCCTATGTAAAACTCAAGTGGCACAGACAATAAGAGCAACAATGAATAAATGGGACCTCCTGAAACTGAGAAGCTTCTGTAAAGCAAAGGACACAGTCATTAAGACAAAAAAGCATCCTACTGAATGGGAGAAGATCTTCACAAACCCCACATCAGACAAAGGTCTGATCTCCAAAATATACAAAGAACTCAAGAAACTAGACATTAAAATTCTAAATACCCCAATTAAAAAATGGGGTAATGATTTGAACAGAGAATTCTCAACAGAAGAAGTTCGAATGGCAAAAAGATACTTAAGATCATGTTCAACTTCCTTAGCCATCATGGAAATGCAAATCAAAACAACTTTGAGATACCATCTTACACCTGTCAGAATGGCTAAAATCAAAAACACCAATGATAGCCTATGCTGGAGAGGATGTGGAGTAAGGGGAACACTCATCCATTGCTGGTGGGAATGCAAACTTGTGTAACCACTTTGGAAATCAGTGTGGCGGTTTCTCAGGAAATTGGGAATCAACCTACCTCAGGATCCAGTAATACCACTCTTGGGAATATACCCAAGAGATGCCCAATCATTCTACAAAAGCATTTGTGCAACTATGTTCATAGCAGCATTATTTGTAATAGCCAGAACCTGGAAACAACCTAGGTGCCCCTCAATGGAAGAATGGATCAAGAAAGTGTGGAATATAAACACATTAGAGTACTACTCAGGGGCAAAAAACAATGACATCTTGAATTTTGCATGCAAATGGATGGAAATAGAAAACACTATTCTTAGTGAGATAACCCAAACCCAAAAAGATGATTATGGTATGTACTCACTAATTAGTGGACCCTAACCATAAACAAAGGACATTAAGCTTATAGCTCACAAGCCTAGTGAAGCCAAAGACCAAGGTGAACCCAAAGAAAAACATATATAGATCCTTTTGGAAATTGGAAGCAAACAAGATTGCCAGGCAAAAGTTGGAAGCATGGGAGTGGGGATAGGGGTGGAGGTAGGGGTAGGGGTTGGTGAAGGGGAGAGGGAGAGGTAGAAGGGAGAAGGGAAGGACTCGGAGAGAGCTTGGGGGAGTGGGAGGGTGGAGATGGAGGAAGGGTGGATATTGGAGACAGGAATAAGATATCTACATTAAGGAAGTCATTTTAGGATTGGCAAGAGACTTGGATCTAGTGGGGACCCCAGGTGTCCATGGGGATATCCCCAGCTAGGTTCTTGGGCAGCAGAGGAGAGGGTGCCTGAACTAGCCTTGTCCCATAGTCACATTGATGAATATCTTGATCATCACCATAGAAATTTCGTCCGATGGATGGAGATAGAGACAGAGACCCACATTCACATCAGAGCAATGGACTGAGCTCCCAAGGTCCAGTCGAAGAGCAGAAGGTGAGAGAAGATGAGCAAGGAAGTCAGGACCGCGAGGGGCTGGTCCACCAACTGAGACAGAGTGCCTGATCTAATGGGTACCAACTCCAGCTGGACCAGGACTGAATGAGCATATGATCAAACCAGAATCTTTGAATGTGGCTGCCAATGGGGGCTGACTGAGAAACCAATGATAATGGCACTGGGACCTATCTCTTCTGCATGTATTAGCTTTTTGGGAACCTAGTCTATATGGATGTACACCTTCCTAGGCTGGGATGGAGGGGGGGGCCTTGGGCTTCCCACAGGGCAGGGTACCCTGCCCCCTCTTAAAGAATCAGGGGGAGGGAAGAGGGGTAGTTGGGGAGCAGGAGGGGACTGGGAGAAGGGAAGGAAGTGTAAATTTTTGAATTAAAAATAAAAGAATATGAAAAAAAAGAACTTAAGACTTTTCATGACAATGAGACACATCTGCTCCTGGCATCGCCAATCTACTTCAAGAGGATGATGGACACCAAAGAGACTCCTTATGGATTTGGTTAGCCATTTGTGCAAAAAAACTGCTCTTGCCTGGACTGCTTGATGGTATGCTATATGAACTGGACATGAATGACCCACAGAAAAAAGGACTGCTGAAGTTGCCTAAAGGTGTTCCTGTTTCATGAAAGAGTATGCCAGACATTCTGAAGGATACAAAAGAAAGTGACTGACAAACTGCCAATATAGGCAGAACTGTCTTTAAAATTTCCTGCTTCATGGCAAAGTCTTCCAGATACTATGGGCCTGTACACTGATGATGGATGCCCCAACGTTACAGAAAAATTTTGGGTGACTGTCAAGGTTAATTCTAGAGTTTTGGAGGTTGCTTTCAATGCATTTCCTGTTTACTTAGGTAATATTATTTCCTTCTGGGGTCTTTGATGGAGTTAAAGAAATATAGTTATAATAATAAAAATAAATTAAATATTAAACTAGGTTCACAAAAATAGGATAATTTTCCTTAATTTGTCAAATGTAAATGGACTAAATATGATAACTATCATTCTTGCTTGATAACATATCCTTAGACCCAAATTTTGAAGTCAAGATACCTTTAAAAGATATATGTTGGGTTAGCTTAGCAGCCCATACAATGAAATGTCTCTCTGTACTTAGCTCATTCACAGTCAAAAAATTCAAAGAAAGCACAGTAATATACATAATCTAGATTCTCTGTGTATTTTTCATGCTTATGTGGCTTAATTTTTATACTCCACTGGTGTAGGAGGTCCTTCTGACTATGTGTTACTTTCATTGACTGAATAAAGAAAATGCCTTGGCCTTTTGATAAGGCAGAAATTAGGCGGAGTAGACTGAACTGAATGCTGGGAAGAAGGCAGTGAGGCAGACGCCATGAAGCTACTGTCTGAGACTGATGCTGGTTAGAATCTTTCTTGGTAAGCCACGACCTCTTGGTGTTGCACAGATTGGTAGAAATGGGTTAGATCAAGGATGTGAGACTTGGCCAAGAAGATACTAGATATAATGGGCTAGGCAGTAACTTAATTAATACAATTTCTGTGTGGTTATTTTGTGTGTAAGCTAGCCGGGTGGCGGGACGAAACCTGCTCCTCTTACTATGCTCCACTGCTTTTTTACAAGTTTAATATTTATTATCTTTATTCCTTTAATCTATGACTATCTGTATTCTTTTGTATTATAACTGTCTATACTCTAAAAACTCTCTCTCCCAAGCCTACATACATTTATCCAACACTGTGACCCATTTAGAGGTCTTTTCTATCTGAATTTGTCTTTATTGCATGCAAATCTATAATTATTTTCTGACCAGGAGTGTTTTTTTTTAAAATTGTTAAGTGGGCATGGCTAGAACCAACTCTGTGGTCCTGTCTGTCATCTCTGCCCAGTAGAACATGGTGGAGGCATGTTTACTGGTGTAGGAGGGTCCTTCTGTATTTGGGTTGCTTTTATTGGTTAATAAAGAAACTAACTTGGCCTTCTGATAGGGCAGGACTTAGATAGACAGGAGAAAGAGAACAGGATACTGGGAAGGGGACAGAGCCAGAGAGAACCGCCCGCCATGAAGACACGCTGAATCTTTCCCAGTAAGCCACGACTCGTGGTGACACACAGATTATTAGAAATGGGCTAAACAAATATGTAAAAGTTAGCCAATAAGAGGCTAGAGCTAATGGGCCAGGCAGTATTTCAATGAATACAGTTTCCGTGTAATTATTTCGGGTACACACCGGGAGCCTGGTGGCACAAGAGGCCCTGCGCCGGGAACGCAGCCCGAACCCCTCATTGCAACAGTTTACTGCCTCTGAGAGTAAAGTGCACAGTACACCAGAGTTGCAGCGGGTCTATGTCACCATTAAGCAATTTGTAACACGCCACTCACAAACCCCATCTAAGTACTCAGCCTCCTGAAAGAGCCAGAGCTGTATGTGCAACTAGCACAAACCAGGAAGCCCTCCACTAAAGAAGCTGTGCAGGGGACTGGAGAGATGGCTCAGAGGTTAAGAACACTGGCTGCTCTTCCAGAGGTCCTGAGTTCAATTCCCAGCAACCACATGGTGGCTCACAACCATCTGTAATGAGATCTGGTGCCCTATTCAGGCCTGCAAGTATACATGCAAGCAGAACACTGTATATGTAATAAATAAATCGTTTTTTTAAAAAAGAAAAAAAAAGAAACCGTGCAGCCTTCGCTGCCAATGCTGAGTCAGGAAGACCTCTCCTAAAGGAGCTGCAGTGCCCCTGCTCACCGCCAGCAAACAAACCCCATCCGAAAAAAGAATAAATGTGGCTACCAAGAAGCTAAACTCTGGGTTTTTTGTATCTATAATTTCTTTTTAAGCTCTCTCAGGTTTTACGTGGATGTAATTAGCCCATGTTGGCATGCCAACTTGTAGGCAGAGGCTACTTCTTCATTTCCCGGCTGCCCAGACCTGAAATAATCACAAGGAAACTATATTTGTTACAATACTGCTTGGCCAATAGCTTAGGCTTCTTATTAAGTAACTCTTACATCTTAAATTTACCCACTTTTATTAATCTATGCATTGCCATGTGGCTGTGGCCTACCAGTAAGTTTCCATCCAGCGTCTGTCTCCTTTGGCAGCTACATGGCATCTCTCTGACTCCACCTTCATTTCTCCTTCATCTCTGCTTGGAATTTCTGCCTTGCTCTATTCTGCCCTGCCACAGGCTTAAGCAGCTTCTTTATTCATTAACCAATAAAAGCAACACATATACAGATGGACTTCCCACACCACTCAGTGATATCACTCTTGGGCATTACCCAAAATATGCTTAATCATACCACAAGGACACTTGCTCAACTATGTTCATAGTAGAATTATTTTTAACAGATAGAACCTGGAAACAACATAGATGCCCCTCAACTGAAGAATGGATTTAAAAATATGTGGTACATTTACACATGGAGTATTACTCAGTAGTAAAAAACAATGACATCATGAAATTTGCAGGCAAATGGATGGAACTAGGAAAAAGAAATCATCCTGAGTGAGGTAACCCATACCCAGAAATGCAAACCTGGTATACACTCACTTATAAGTGGATATTAGATATAAAACAAAAGGATAACTAGGCTATAATACATAGCCCCAGACAAGCCAGGTAATAAGGAGGATCCTAAGAAGGACACATGGATTTCCCTAGGCAGGGGAAATAGATGATATCTCCTGGGTAAACTAGGGGCAGAGCAGGGACAGAAGGAAGGGGATGGGGGATGAGAACATGAGGCAATAGGATGGTCAAACTGGGGGAGGGATGGAGAAGGTGAGATATCATGATAAAGGGAGCCATTATAAGTTTAGGGAGAAATCTGGTGCTAGGGAAATCCCCAGGAATCCACAAGGACGATCCCAACTAAGACTCCTAGCAATAGTGAAGAAGGTATCAGATCTGGCCTTCTCCTGTAATCAGAGTAATGACTACCCTAATTGTCATCATAAAACCTTCATCCAGAATCTGATGGAAGCCAATGAAGAGATCCACAGCCAAGCACTGGGCCAAGCTTCTGGAGTCCAGTAGAAGAGGAGGAGGAGGAAGTATATAAGCAGAATGGATCAAGATCATGAGTAGCGCATGGGAGCTCATGGAGTCTGGACCGACATGGCACCTAAGTAGGCCCTCTGCATATGAGAAGCAATTATGTGACTTGGTCTGTTTGTGGGGCCCCTAGCAATGGCACCAGTTTCTATCTATGGAGCATGAACTGACTTTTTGGAGCCTGTTCCCTATGGTGGGATGACTTGCTCAGCCTTGATGGGGCGGGGGGGGGGGGGACTTGGTCCTGCCTCAACTTGATATACCAGGCTTTGTTGACTCCCCAAGGGAGGTCTTACCCTTCCTGAGGAGTATATGGGGGGCTGGGGGGTAGGTGGGGGAAGGAGGAGGGGAGGGAGGAGGAATTGTGGCTGGTGTATAAAATGAATTTAAAAAAATTTTTTTAAAGTGATCAATGGTATTTTGGAATATTATTTTAAGATGTCTTACATTTGTTTATGCTATGGGACATGTAGCAGGGAGGCCACTTGTTTGTCCCAGCCGCCTGGCTAGCTTACACCCAAAATAATCACACAGAAACTATATTAATTAAATCACTGCTTGGCCCATTAGCTCTAACTTCTTATTGGCTAACTCTTACATCTTAATTTAACCCATTTCTACTAATCTGTATATCACCAAGAGGTCATGACCTACCAGCAAAGTTCCAGCATGCCTGACTCTGGCAGCAGGTCCATGGCTTCTCCCCGACTCCACCCTTCTTCCTCCCAGCATTCCCTTTAGTCCCCCCACCCCGCCTACCTAAGTTCTGCCCTATCAACAGGCCAAGGCAGTTTTTTTATTCATTAATGGTAATGACAGCAGACAGAGGGGACTCCCACATCAGACATGCGTTTAATGATACAAAGATATGAGCATTCCTTTATGTTACATTTGTTTAACTCTGTGAAGCTGTGTTACTTTGCCTGTCTAAAACACCTGATTGGCCTAATAAAGAGCTGAAAAGCCAATACCAAGACAAGAGAAAGGACAGGAAAGGCTGGCAGGCAGAGAGAATAAATAGAAGGAGAAATCTGGAAAGGGAGCATCAAGGAACAGAGAAGAAGGAGGAGGACTTCAGGTGCCACCACCTAGCCACTCAACTACAAAGATCCACAGAATAAGAAGAAAAGTATACAGAAACAGAGAAAGGTAAAAGCCCAGACTCAAAAGGTAGATGAGATAATTTTTAAAAAGTTGGCTAGAAAGAAGCCAAGCTAAGGCCAGGCATTCATAAGTAATAGTAAGCCTCCCTGTGTGTATTTATTTGGGAGTTGGGTATCAGGCCCCCCAAAGAGCAAAAAGAGTAAAGAATAAAAACAACCAACAACACAACAGCATTAACTATGAGGAAAATACAAATTGTAATCCCAAAGGGACACTACCCACACATATTAGACTAGGTACTATTAAAAGAACAGGTGATAATAAATGTTAGCTGAAAAAGGAAAGAGAACCTTTGTACTCTGTTAGTGAGGATGAGCAACAAAGAATCTGTTGTACAGAACAGTGCAGAAAACCCTCAAAACATTACATTACAATCACCACATATCCTAGTTGTCCCTCTGCTAAGCACATATCCATAAAGAATCAAACCAGCACCTTGAGGACTTATCTGCATATTCCCATGTTCACTGTACCATTATATGGATGCATAAAGAAATGGTGAGATGATGGAGGGTACTATTCAGCCTTAAAAGGGGGTTGTCATATTTACAACAACATGGATGAACCTAAACAACATTATGATAAGTGAAATAAGCTAAAAGGAAGGAGAAAGCAGGGTATCAATGTAATTATTTAGCCACCCGTAAGGCTGTACTACTGGGTCCTAAAGGCAGGCACATGTGGGCAGACCCTTGGGAACAAATGGCCCGCGTGGCGGCCAGTTTTAACCCCTGGCTGCTCACCTAAAACCTCTCCCCTTCCTGATCACCTGCTTACTCCCGTTATCCCACCTACGCTCCCTATTATGGGATTTCACCGACCACTCATTACCTCAACCATGTACTAACTCATGCCCACCGCCAATTAAAATAGGGGATCAAGTATTATTTTCTCCTCCAGACCAATGTCCCTCACCCTTTCCCCTAAACAGCAGGGACCCCTTAAAGTAATTCTTACAACTCCTACAGCTGCCAAACTTGAGGGACTCCATCATTGGATTCACCTGTCACATCTTAAACCTTTCAATCTTCCAGCTCAAGATACCCCCTCATATACAGTAACTCAAACAGGGCTTTGTTCCCTTAAGTTCCAGAAGACACTAGGATCAGCCACTCTTTCTCCAGTTCCAAAAAAATAAAGGTCTCATCCTTACTCAACTCTCTCATGCAAAAACTCCATATATACTCTCACTTCTCTTTTTTCTCCTATATACTTTCAATGTCATGCTTAAATTTCCAGTTAACCACTCAGCTGTTATTACAGGAACCATCATTAACATAGAGCCGGAGGTACAAGGACTGTCAAAAGACTAGGCAGTAAGAAACAATAATGAGTTTGTAGCCCCAAACTCCAAAAACTCACAAAACAAACTTTAACATAACAGGTCTACCACTGACTGCAGCAGTGTCTCTTGGATGTTAAGGTAATGCCAGAATATAAAAATTTACTTCAGGTAAAACATTAAAGAGTCTAATAATTATCCTTTTCAATAATTTCCTCCTTCTTCCCCCTCCCACCATTTTCCATTCTATGGTTATAATCACAAACTGTCAATATGTCTAAAACTTATTTCTTTTCAAACATTTTTTTATATAAGCTCCAGGGAGCCAATCTGACCTACCTAAACGGACCAGACTCGCCTGGAATAAGTATCATTTAATTCTTTTCTTGTCATTCTTGGTATTGGGAACCCCTAAACCCCCTTCCCCTCTATCTTCCATCAAGGGACTCTCCTCCCCCCCCACTCTATTTTCCATCCAGGGACTCTCCTCTATTAATCACTAAGATCTAAAATTTTCCCCCCAAACATAATTTTTGTCTTTCCAGCAACTTGCGAGGTCCAAGCTGCCAGCTGACCCAGTTTCTCAGAGCCCAGAGAACACAGCCGTAATCAGCCACCCCAGGATGTGGTCAAACACCCCAACTCCTCAACACCCACAAAGCCAGCAGGAAGCAGCCATTTGAGACCTTGCGGCGCCCCCATTCTCACCCATTATGATCTTCAAACCCCCCCAATTTTTATAATAAACAAAACATTGGAATGTAATTATTTAGCCTCCCATAAGGCAGGCACATGTGGGCGGACCTGCGTGACCCACTTGCACGCATGCGTGGTTACCTCCACTAAAGCCCTTGCGTGCAGGCGTGGGTCGCCCACCATCTGCGTCACCAGCGTCTGACGCACACACGCAACCCCCCCTGCGTGCATGTGCAAGGCGTAGGGTCGCTTGTCATCAGCGTCTGATGTAGTCACGTCTTCCCACTGTGTACATGCGCTAGGCAGTCTTTAAAAGCAGGATGCGCCATCTTTACACTCTCTTCTTGTTCTTCTTCCCCTGCACGTTTCCTCGGGCCCTTAAGCACTAGCCTTTTCTAATAAACTCCTAAGTGGGTTCGTTCGCATCTCGTGTCTTCCTCCCATTCGCGCCGGACATAACAATCATGCAATAAAAAACTAGAATAATACACAGAAACAGAAGGTTACCATGAACAAGAAGTAGAAGGAATGGGGAGACTATAGGACAAAAGGTACAAATTTCTAGTTATATATAATGAATCATCATTTCTTATATGGCTGATACAAAGTCAAATGAGACTATGTAGGCAAGGAATTAGAGATGATGTAACCAAAGAAATTGCAGGTATAGTTTAGCAGCTGTGTCTTCTGGCTAGGCAAGAAGGCAAAGGTGAAGGAAGCAAGCTTAGTAGTGCATCTCCTGCTATTCAAAATATCCCTTTCAACTTCCAAAGACAAATGCTAGATTCACTGAACAGGACAGAAACATTTTAAGGCCAGATTACTTTGGATGAACATACCATCTCTGCTCTCTGTCCACATTCATTGCCCTCTATGTTTCTTCTTCTTTTGTGTATGTACATATGCATGTGTGGGTATGCAAATACATGTATACATATAAATACAAATAAAGTATCTTGTTAAACTAGAAGGTCATTATTTTGGCTAGGCTGACTACACAGCAACATTTCAGGAGATGCCCGTCTTTGTCTACCAACACTGGAGTTACAGGTATGCCTACAGGGCTGCTAGGAATTCAAAGTCAGGCTCTCATGTTTGAAAAGTATCCTGTGGTTCTTTGAAAATGGTCCCTGCAGCTAATGTATTTGAATGCTTGTTTCCCAGTTGGTGGGCTGTTTGGGAAGGACTAGGAGGTATGGCCTTGGAGAAAATATCAGTGGGGGTGGGCTTTGCAATTTCAAAAGCACTTGACTCACTCTCTCTGCCACCTCTTTCTGTGGATCAGCATGTAAACTCTATGCTACTGCTCCAGCAGCATGCCTGCCTATCTGCCACCGTGCTCCCTGTCAAACCCAGACACAGAAAGACAATTATCACATGTACTCACTCATAAATGGTTTTTAAACATAAAGCAAAGAAAACCAGCCCACAAATCACAATCCCAGAGAACCTAGACAACAATGAGGACCCTAAGAGAGACATACAAAGATCTAATCTACATGGGAAGTAGAAAAAGACAAGATATCCTGAGTAAATTGTGAGCATGGGGACCTTGGGAGAGGGTTGAAGGGGGGGGAGAGGCAGGTAGGGGAGCAGAGAAAAATGTAGAGCTCAATAAACTTAATTTAAAAAAAGACAGTCATGAATGGACTCACCCATTGAAAATGTAAGCAAGTCCCCAATTAAATGCTTTCTTTTATACCTGGGCTTGGTCATAGTGTCTCTTCACAGCAATAGAACAGTGACTGAGACATGCTCTTACCCACTAAGCCATCTCCCCTGTTTATCCATCTTATTTTTTGAAACAAGATCTCTCAGTGAACCTGGAGCTCAATGACTGGCTCTGTGGGCTGGCCAACATGGACTAGGGATGCTGGATGCCACTTGCTCTGCCTCCCAGCACTGGGATTACATATGCATGTCACCAAGCCTGACTTTCTATATGGATGCTGGGAATGCTAACTCAGGTCCCTGGGCTTGCACAGCAAGCATTTACCCTCTCCATTTATCCATGCCCTAGTTTTCTTCTTTAGATAATCCAAAATTATACTACTGTGATAATATATTTTATGCATCTCATGAAAGCAATCTTTTGTAATGGATTCATTATATACCCAAATGTTGATTTTATTTTGTGTAAGAAATGAGTGCAAAGCACAAGTCACTATATATATATATATATAGTTCACCAGCCAAAGCTGTCATTGAGCATCCTATCCCACTCTTACTGTAAGAAATGTCAGTGACAGGGCTCGAGAGCTGGCTCAGTAGGTAAGAGTATTTACTATTCTTACAGAGAACTAGGATTCAGTTACCAGCACCCATATGGCAGCTTACAATCACTAGTAATTCCAGTTCCAGGAGATTCAATACCTTCTTCTGGCCTCTACCAGTACTAGGTATACATCTGTTGTACATATATATATATACATACAGACAAACACTGATAAGCATAAGATTAAAAAAGACCTTCTTAAAAATACCAGTCTCACTTTGCTACAAAGACTTTTCAATAGACTCAGAAAGATCAGAAAATGCAAATGATCATTTATATAATAGATCTTTCCATAGCTAAGTTTAAATTAACTTTGAGAATCTAGAGCAAATATCTTAAAAGTACATATTGAGATACACTTCATAAATCAGACCCAGTATTAACAAATTTGTCAAGTTGTTTACAAATGAAATAAAATACCACCCTTAACAGTCATAAAAGGTATATTTTACTTTAAAAGACTTCTGAACAAAGAAGCATTATGTACTTCCTTTCAAAGGTAGTCCTTGGTGCCAAATTACTGGTAATGAAAGTCTACTACAATCAGGAAAGGGACAAATCTAAGAAGTTAGTTGGCTTCCTTCTCTCAATTCTACTAATATAACTCAAATTGTCTAATTAAAATCATTCTACTTAAACTACCTACATTAAATGGGGACAGAAAAATTTAATTTTGAATGATTTATTTTGGAAATTTTCAACTGATTTCCCTTTGGCTTGAAAAAAAATATATGGTAAGACCACAGCAACTATATTTTTTATACTACTTGACAGAAAATACATTTGATGGTTAACGCATTTTAAGGAATGTTTAGCTCAGTGTTATCAAAAATGATCAGAGTGGTAGCAGGCAGCTGTAATCTGAGTCATGTTTGCAAATGAGCGAATACAACCAGATGAGGAGCTGCTGGAGCTGCCTGGCAGTCACTGATGCACATCTTTCTCCCTGAAGCTATGAAGGGCATTTTGTCAAGCAGGGTGAAACAGAACAAAAGTGGCTCTGAAGGTAAAGTTATAGTCATTCTGATAACTACATATAGATGTACAGCTAAAATTACCAATTAGTTTACCAATTGTTGCAACAGATTCGATTGGCTCATAATTAATTCTAGCAACTGGCACAGAAAGCAGGATGGTTGATGCCATCTCTTTGTCCTGCAGACACAAAACATCACTACAGACCTCCACTTCAGCTATAGGAACGAGCACTGTGGGTGCCGACGGTGATGAAGAGGTAAAAAACATAAAATCAGTGACAAAAAGGGAACTTTCCTGGGAGGGGCTTCAGCAAGGTGAGCATGTGTCTTAAGGAACACTGCTTTACAATAACTCCTGAGTTTCTGAAAGTCTATTACTAAAGCCATGGTTCAAAGCAGAAATCAGCCAAAAGCAAAATGGTGGGCAAACATTTTAGTTTTCAAAACTAGTGACAGCTCATCTCATCAACCATTCTCTTCTTTCAAATATTTCTTCTTAATTTTCAATATAAAAACCTAGAATGTCACAAAATACATTTACCAAACTCCTGAAGGGGGAAGAAAGAAAACAAGAAGTGAAAATCTGCTAGAAGCCATTCGCCCATAAATTCATCATTAGCAGCACTTCTGTGAGCAAATAAAACCTGTCACTGTCTAGATAATAATATAGAAATATTTTATTGTAATTGCCAACTACTCTTAACTCAGCAGCAAGTTGTCTTCCCAGGTGCTTGTCTTCCAGAATTCTCCACTGCTGTGGAGTTGCCAATTTAAAGTATGCCCCTAGCATAGGCAGATGTGCTAAATGACTGAGCCCCAGGGTGGCTGTATGGAAGGTGCTCAAACTTTAAAAATGGGTATTAGTAGAACATCCTTAAACCAAATTAGGCATGTATCAGAGGATGTGGGATCCCAGTCTCTCTGGGTTCCAGTTTTGATAGGTGATTCCTTCCTCGCACACATACTCCTGCTATGACAGGAGTCGCAGACTTGCGACATACACAAAAGGTTATACAGCAGAATTGAATCAATGCCAAGTTTTTGAAGCCAAATCTTAGAACTGTGAGTTAAATTGACTTTCTTCTCTATAGACATTGCTCATTTGTGGTACTTCATTATGGTAACAAAAACTAAATAAACCTACTAAGAAAATACAAAGATCTAGTGCCTGTGAAAATAAAAAGGCAAAGACAAGTTACAAGGCTCACAATAACACACTCACACTCAAATCCCCCACTGTTTACCCATATCAATGCTCAAGGCGTTTATTTTGCCTAAAATACTCTCCCAATAGCAAATAAGAAATTTATGTGAAAGCTGAAAGATCCTCAGACTTCATCTATACCAACTTGCTCATCTAAAAATTAGAGTTAAATAATGTTACTTTTATCCAAAGTTACAGAAGTAGGAAACTGTGTTTTCCTTTCAGGAAACAGCACAGACTTCACATACAATCTCCTGGGACCAGCAGCCAGAAGTCACCACTCTTACAAACACTATCAGGTATAACAATCAATGTTAGTACATGCTGAAAACTCACAAGTGCCACACAAATAAGTCTTCTCTCTTTCAAACTATTTAAGTAATATTAGCATGTACATTTTCCAAGTCACTGCAAGAAAATGGTATCTTTCAGAAAATCTTTTCCTTCATTGCAGTACTGTACATGGAGAAGCAAAAATTATTCTGCCAGAAAAATATTAAACAGCCTTTCTCACCAAAAGGCAAATCTGTGCTTATTTGAATAAAGCAGGAGAAGGATGACTATCAGAATTGCAGCCTTTGCTACAATGTGTAAGTGGTCTGCACAACAAGAACTGTTTTCTATACTGAAGTGACTTGGCAGTATTAAAGAAAATTTTTAAGTGACAAAAAAATAAAAACAACAACCAGAATCTCTCAACACAAAGTGCAAATAATCAACGATAACATTTTCAGAAAACATAAACATGGATGTTCTGTCTTTAGTAAAGCCTACACATAAATAAAAAAGACAAACTCTGGTGTTTGAATCAACATGGGTTGAAGGTAATTTAAAGGCAATTTAATCGGAATTACACTTTCTTTAGGTCCTATAAACAGTTCCAAGAATAAATATCTTTGAAATAAATAAATGTTGAGGGTCAGATAGAGTGACATACACTTTAAACACTGCACTCAGAAAGCAGAGGCAGGTGGATCCCTAGGCTCGCTATATGGTGAGTTCCAGAACATATTATCTCATAAATAAATAAATAAGCAAGCAAACAAGCAAGTAATGAATGAATGAATAAATAAGTGTTAAGAGTAGCATGTTGGAAATAAATGTTGGAATACTCAACAGACAGTTGCTGAGTATAAAGATATCTACTTTAGTTCCAGTCCTCAGGCATGCTGCTGACTCACAATGTAATTTCAGAACTGCTAATACTTTTATAGTTCCTCATCGATACATAAGAGTGCTACAGTCTATGATTTATAAGATGACATTTACATATTATGATTTATGATTCCATTTCGCATTCTGCCCCATTTTCTTATTACCGATCTCATTTTTCTCTAAAGAATCTAAACTATCCTATTTCTCCAGTTTTGTTTTACCACTTATTTACTGAGTGCATGCACACGCACATATGCAGACATACTATAGTATACATGTGGAAGGCAGAGAACAACTTGCAAGAGTTGGTTCACTCCTCCTATACGTGTCCTGATAGGTCCAAAGCAGGTCCCAAAATGGCAGTGCTGCTGACAATGTCCTAAATGACAGTCTAGGCTCAGCTCAGGCTAGACTCTACCTGGGTAAACTGAAGGATTGCTACCCAAACTGAGCATTCCTCAGGAATCCTGATTTAAGAAAAGAAACAAACCTAAAGTTCTTGTACAGCAAAATGTGTCTTAAGAGTTATTATTGCTGTAATAAAACACCATGACCAAAAGCAAATTAGGAAGACATGGTTTATTTCACGTGCCGTTCTATATAACAGTTCATCATCAAAAGTAGTAAGGGCAGGAACTCAAACAGGACAGGGACCTGGAGGCAGGAGCTAATGCAGAGGTCATGGAAGAATGTGGCTTACTGGCTTGCTCCTCATGGCTTGCTCAGTCTGCTTTCTTTGTTATAGAACCCAGGATACCAGCCCAAATGTGGCCCTACTCACAGTGGGCTGGGCCCTCCCACATCAATCATTAATTAAGAAAATTCCATACATATTTGCCTACAGCCTGATATTAAGGAGGCATTTTCTAAACTGAGGCTGCTACCTCCTTCCTGATGACTCTAGTTTGTGTCAAGGTGAGAAAAAACAAATAGCCAGCATAGAAGACTATCATCATTCAAGTGTGTAGGAATATTTTGCTTGTGTTTTAACAAATAAAGCTTGCCTGAAGATCAGAGTGCAGAGCTAAGCCCCTAGAGACCAGGGAGTGGAGGCACACACCTTTAATTCCAGCAATCGGGAGACAGAGGCAGAGGGATCTCTGTGATTTCAAGGCCACACTGGACTACACGAAATTGATCCAGCGTAAAAGAGAAACAGAGCTCACACAAAGGTGATCCTAGCACTTGGGATCACACACCTTTAATCCCAGTACTAGGGAGGAGACAGAAGTGATATGGTTGGGTACAGAGAGGAATATAAGGTAGGAGGAGACAGGCGCTCACAGTAGTCTGAGTTTTGGTGCAGACAGATGCAGTCTGCAGATGCAGTCTGAGGACAGGATCATCCCTTCAGTCTGAGGATTTGGGAGAGGTAAAAGGTCTCTCTAGTTGCTGACTGCACTGCTTATCTGAACCTTCAGTTTTTATCCCCAAACATCTGACAACAAATGTGCTCCCAGGACAGGATATGTTCAGGTTCTTTTCTCTGACTCAGTTTGAAGTCAATGGCCTCAACCTCATCACTGCACACATAGATTGTGGTTTCTGAACAGGTACCATATGTGATCTCCAGGCAGTGTGCAAGTTCACACTGGATCCCTCTGATCAAATCTGTCAGAATTCTTTACACATTCAGTTAGTCAAATGTTCAGAAGCATACTGCCCAAGGGTCCCTCAAATGGGAGTAGGCTGCTACAGCAAGTTGGTTAAACCATAAACTCTCTAAGACACAGGTAACACTAATCTCTAAAAGCAACACCCCCCAAGGTACGACAAATTTATGTCAAGTTCCTCACTCCAGATTCAGATGGGAAACATGGAAAGGAAACAAATGTGTTCTCAGCATTCTTTCCCTTAAAATTCTTTAATAGATTCCGGACACATCGTAGTCAAGGCAAATATTAATCCAGAGAAGATTTTATCCTTCCCCTCTTTGTGTGTTTAGACCCTCAAATACCTAACAAAATTATCTTGGTCTACTCCTCAGACTTTACTGTGAACAAAGAAGAGGGCTGGCCACCACTATACTAACTGCACAAATGCCAAAAGACTACATCTCTTCAGCCCACCTTTTAGCCCTCGTTGCAAGGAAGCAAGAGAAATGGAGGGGTAAGGTTGGAGTGTGGTATTCCGGGAATGGCAGTGCCTAGAAAATCATGTAGTAATATGGCTGAAACTATATACCTTCCAACAGGAAAGAAAAACTCAGGTCAACAATCCTGAGTAAAATGAAAATACCTTTCACTACTATACTGCACTTCTCATGAGATTACATAATACAGGTGTAACTGCTATTAAATATGGACACTAAACTGAGCTGTGATTACTCAGTCAAGGAACAAAACTCACCAATGGAACACTTGGTGCTTTAACAAAACACAGGTTAAATCACCTGAAAAATAAGAGGATACTGCTAGCAACTTCTCTGTAGTTAGGAGCACTGGCTGTTCTTCCAGAGAACTGGGATTCAATTCCCAGCACCCTCATGGTAGCTTATAAGTGTCTCAAACACCAGTCCCTGGGGATCAGATGTCCTTTTCTGGGCTCTGCGGGCACCAGGCACCAACATACATGTAGGCAAAACATCCATAAACATAAAAATAAATAAAAGCTAAAACACCAGGGAAATCTCTGAGTTTTGTGTCTCACAAATATACTAACCAAATGAAAAATTAAAGCACAGAGCTTTGATAATGATAAAAGAGGGAAAATATTAAAAGGAATAAAAATTGTAACACAGCATGTACTTGGACGAATGACCAAATTGTGTCTATTTACATTATTTAGAAGTTTTAGTAGGCAGAAGAGGAGAAAAT
Organism: Ondatra zibethicus; assembly: GCA_004026605.1. Taxonomy (NCBI): domain Eukaryota; kingdom Metazoa; phylum Chordata; class Mammalia; order Rodentia; family Cricetidae; genus Ondatra; species Ondatra zibethicus. Next base: position 24,821 of record PVIU01002510.1, on the reverse strand, counting down.
GAGCATAACTTGAAGCTAGCATGAGTCTTCAAGCATCATCTCATAACACAATCATCACTCTAATTTTCTCAAACCCTTTCTCACTCTTTCTTTAATAAGCATTAGTGTTTTGCCTTCATGTATGTCAGTGTGAGTGTGTCAGGTCTGCTGGACCTGGAGTTACAGTTGTGAGCTGCCATGTGGGTGCTGGGAAACGAACCCTGGTCCTCTGGGGAAGAGCAGTCAGTGCTCATAACTGCTGAGCCATCTCTCCAGCCCCTGCCATCCACCTTTTACTCTTAACCTATAATTTACATTAAAAAATCTTTATAATTATTAAACTTTCATACAACTTTGGATAAACGAGTGTCAGAACCAGAAATAAAAGACACAGTTCCTTATACCAATGAGTCTTCTTCAAACACTAGAGGGAGATGATGATGCTTCAATCATCACAAGAGCTGTGGCTGCAACTGGGAGTTGTCTTTAGCTGGGGGCAGGGAGGTACAGGACACCCCAAGATCAGAGTCTCCAAGGGCCTCCTCAAATGTAAGCCCCCTTGCCATCCTAACCTCCTGTAGTGGCATTTCATTTGTAATTTAATAAATAAATTTATAAATAAACTTGCCTGAGGATCAGAAAAGCAAAACAGCCCCACTGGTCAGCCTTACAGACCAGGAAGTGATGACACATACCTATAATCCCAGTAGTTTGCAACCGGGTGGTAGTGGTGCATGCCTTTAATCCCAGCACTAGAGAAGAATATAAAATGGGAGGAGACAGCTCTCAGACAGTCTCAATTCTGAAGATTTCCAGTAGCAGGGCTGCCATTTCGGACTAGCATAGAGGTAAGAGCCAGTGGCTGGATGTTTTCTTTTTTTGACCTTCGGGTTGAACCCCAATATCTGTCTCTGGGTTTTTATTAATCATGCTACAGTTAGCAATCAATCTCTTTTCTCTAACCAGAATGAATTAGAAGCATGCTAATTATCTCAGCAGGAAGTAAGCAATTTCCAACTAAAGCATGAAACATGAAACAACAAACCAACAAAAAATGGAAATCTCACCATAATCACTTATAGTAGTCAGATATGTTACTTTTAGTGGGGTGGGAGTTGAGACAGGTTTTTCTGTGCAACAGCCCTAGCTGCCCTGAACCTAGCACTGTAGATCAGACTGGCCTCAAACTCACAGAGATCCTCCTGCCTCTGCCTCTGCCTCTTGCCTCCCCAGTGGTGGGATTAATGGTGTACACCAACACCACCCAACCTCTGATACTACTTTCAAATTCCTATTTGTATGTGTACGTGTGCATATGTGTATATGTGCGCACGTGCACACACACATGCATACCATCTAAGTCCTTCCTTAGGACTATGCATTAAGACAGCTTTCCACTATATCATTCACAGAATACATAACAAAAAGTTCAAGATTTAAAAACTTACAAATCAATAAAGCCTCTAGCATGTGTTAGCCAATCTTAGTATAAAATTCAAAAGAACAATTCTCATTACAAATAATGAAGTAAAAAGTATACAATTAAAACTCAAAAAAGTGAGGTTAGCAAGTCAGAAGTAGGAAAACTTTTAAAGCATCTGACTTTAGATGAAGGATCCAAAGCACATCTTACCTTACATTCCACCACACTCTGATCTGATTCACAAGTCACATAGATTTCATCTACTGCCCGGCGAAGATTATCAAAAAGAAATGCCCAGTATCGAGCTCTTAGGTCAATTTTCCGTGGGTGCCTTGCCTTTGTGGGACTTTTATCAAAATGCTTCTCTCCACTTGTGGATGTTATTTTACAGTCTACGGCAGTACTCTGATGAAATAAACAAAACATTTTAAAAGGTTAAGTAAAAGGCTTCTAGGAATTAGGTTTTTTTAAATAAAGCACACCTTTCAACGTAATTATTCGAGACTTTTTTTTCATGTCACACTTGAGCTCATCAAATAAATTTCTACCCTAAACCAGAGGCAGATTTTTCCAGTAAAAATTCCAGCATGAGGGGGTAAGGAAGTCCTGAAGCTCCACCTTAGCTGAAGAACCAATGGCAGTTAAAGGCTGCTGAGAGAGGAAGAGTGCATGTGCATGCACCCTATGCACACACGCCACAGTGCAAGTGTGGGGCAGAGGACTGTTTGTGGGAGTCAATTTACTCTACTCCTCATGTGAGTGCCAAGACCAAAGTCAAATCATCAGGCTTGTTAGCAAGCACTTTTACCCAGAGTCATCCTGCCAACGCAGCTGATCTCACTTTTTAAAGGACACTATTCATGGAATAACAAACCAATTTGCATGATACTAGCATGATACTTTCTGCCATTTGAGACAGAAAGACGGTTCTCACCAGACTGGGTACAAGACCTTGGATTTCTCAGCCTCCAGAATGCAGACCTATATAGTAGATAATTGACTATTGCTTTTAAATCACCCATTGTGTGGAAGTTTTTACAGCAGCACAAGACTAACTAAAACAATTGGTTACACCTTAGTCTTTGGCATCTAAACTGATTTTATTTCACTTCTGTAATGGAATAATTATTTGACTAAGCACAGAACTTAAGCTTAAGTGTTTTCTGGGTTCACTTGCCTTCGAACTCTTAGATATTGCTCTTTGTCTTTTTGTGGTTACAGAGACTGCTAGTAACCTGTAATCCTATGTGGTGTTACTTTTTGGTAAGCTTAAAGACTTTCCTTTACCCTGCTGTTCTGAAGACTGTAAAATAGAGCTAAGTTAAAAGTTACTTTTATTTATGCTGCTTAGCTCTGGTTTATGTTCTAAGGCCCCAGAGAACTCAGCAACTGAAAAAACTTTCAACACGCCATTTATTTCCTACTTTTGGAAGCCTTAAAAGAAGTGTACTAGAAATTCCATCCTAGATTCTTTCACATCTTCCATGTCTTCAGCCTCTCATCATCTAAATCCTCCTCAGAGCACCCTCCAGTTTGCAGGTTCTTTCACTAATCTCTATTCAATATTTCATTTACTCTATCAATTGCAGTTTTTCAAATTTTGACCGACAACCTATAAATATTTAAAATTAATAGTTCATTTCTTTATTTTATAATTTTCCAAATTTCCTGTACAGCTATTTGGTGCAGGACAATTGTCTATATTCTGTCAATTATGTTTTAAATAAACACTGATTGGCCAGTAGCCAGGCAGGAAGTATAGGCGGGACAACCAGACAGGAAGTAGAGGCGGGTCAAAGAGAACAGGAGAATTCTGTAAAGGAGGAAGCCCATTCCTCCCCAGTCCTGTCCAGACACCAAAGAAGCAGGCTGTGACCTGCCCTGCTGAAAAAGGTGCCGAGCCATGTGACTAACATAGATAAGAACAATGGGTTAACATAAGAGATAATACGAAGCCTGAGCTAAACAAGCAGGCCCTCCTGTTACAAATGGCGCACAACATGGGGCCCGAAGAGAGAGAGAGAGAGAGAGAGAGAGAGAGAGAGAGAGAGAGAGAGAGAGAGAGAATGCACAGCTACCACTGCTTTTTAAAGCAAAAGAGACAGCACCCAAGTGGGCTGGTATCTTAAAGGCTATTGGCTGAAGGAGTGAAACAAGCTCCCACAGCAGCTATTCTTTCTCTTGAGGAACCTAAACTCATTTATTCCTCAACTCATTTATTTGAAAGTTCTCTTAGACTAGCATCTTACTGTTCATGTCCGAAGGAGGAAATTCTCATTTGTATCAAGTACTGACTGTGTTTCATGGCATTTTCTTCATATGCTTTGATATTTTATTTGGCAAACTTGTTTTGAGTTTTGTGTCTTTCACTTCCTTACTTTGTTTACCTTTAGATACCATCAATCTGGCCCCTTATAGTTCTACTTCCTGGGTCTTCTACTGGAGCCTACAGCTTTCCCACAAGGAGTAAGACAGACTGAGTCTTCAATCAGAGGGTTACTCCATGAAGCAGTCTCCACTGCCTTCAGACATCTGCTATCAGTCTTTTCAACCTTTGACAGGGTATGTCTCTTTCATTCTAAGATTACACAGTCCTGTACAGGACTAAGTTTTCAAATCAGAATCTGAATTTGTTTCCCACCACAATGGCATCCAGGCTTCTTATCCCATTGGAACTCATCTTCTAGATGTTTTGACAATTTGGTTTGTGTCCCCCACCTCCACTTACTTCTAAATAGAAAGTTTGTTTTCTTTCTATCTGTCGATATTTATACTGTTTTTAAAATATCTTTTATTCATATCTAAAAAGAAATTTTGTCATTGATGCTTCTGTAAGGTGCACTCTTTGTGAACTCAAATGATAGCATGAGCTAAACTCTGCTTTCTTCATATAAAGTTTTTGGCTAATATAAACTTAATATATCTATTAATATCAAGTTAAAATAACAAATATGAAAAGAAAAAATGAAAAGTTCACTATAATTATCCTGAACATTTTTAAAATAAGAGGAAGGTCTGGATTCTATACAGCTCTAATGAATCTATTTGGAAACTTTTAACTTCTACAAATGAAAATTATCATTGCTTTAAAAATATCATAAATTCCCACATATGGAACAGGTGGTAGAAAGGTTAATGCTATAAACTGAAAGCTGGCAGTATGGGCAGAAATACTGCTGGTTGTCATTTGCTGGGACGTTATATAGCTCTCTGAGTATCTGTCTCTCTTCAGATAGTAATTTCACATTCTTGTGATACTGTTGGAAATTGCACACACGTGCAGGTATTCACTCCTAGAACACACAGGTGGAGGCCATAGGAGGAGAATGGGTGTCTTTATCTACTACTCTCTGCCTTATTCCTTTTAAGGCAAGGTATCTCAGTAAATTGAAAAATTGTTGTTTTGGCTAAGGTAGCTAACTAGCCACTCTGCAAATTACTGGGATCCACCTGGATCTGACCTTCAAAACTGGAGTGACAGGTGCATACTGCTATACCTGGGTTTTTTTAATATGGATGATGAAGATTTGAATACAGGTCCTCATGCTTGCACAGCCAATGGCTAATATCCTCTGCTCATAACTTCACTTTGTTAAGTGAAGAAAATAAGAGTTACTATGAGAACAACAAAAAAGTATATATTTATAAAGTACTTAGGGTTAGGTAAATATTGAATACAGAATCTATACTTTTAAATTAAAAACTGTTACACTAAATTTTTATGTAAGTAAATATAGGCAATATGCAAATCATTAAATATAAATTTATATAATGGGTAATATACTCAGGTAATGAATTACAACAGATTAGTAAAAAAAAAAAAAAAGGTGTATATGCTCTACCTGTTTAGTAGTTTTATGAGTGCCTTGAATTGTCCTCTTAGATTTTCCACCAGTTTGACATTTAGGTTTTCCTTCAAGGCATAAAAAAGGAAACAGACACATAAACAAAAAGAGATACGTACAAACTATAGGTGATACATAATATACAACTAAACAACACAACAAATTCAGGCATCTCTAGTACCTAATTTCCATCCAGAAACCACAGAAGAGTACAGTTTTATTCATCATCAATGAATATATGAATGACTGATGAAGTTTTCTTGTTTTGTTGATTTTGAAATCTACATTCTTAATTCCCAGAGACTGCTTTATTCAATGGCTTTCTCAGAAAGGAATAGTAAGCACTGGATTTTTTTTTTTTTAACCAAGACTTTAAACATAAGCATTCTACAACGAAGCCTAAGTGCATTCTTAGTTAGCTTGAAACATCCTATCATGTAAAATTGTTCTCAAAGAAAGGGCAAAGGACACAAAGAGGAAACAGGAGCACCAAGAAACTCCCATTAGTCAAATCTACAACAATTTGAACATCAAGAGAAACCCATATAGCGTACCCCATTAAATAAGAAGTTATGAATCTACACAAATTAAAATTTGGAAACACATAAATATTTTAAAATAAAGGAGAAAAGCTATTCTTTATATTAGAAGACTAATTGACAAACATAGAAATTATGAAATTAGTATATCATTTCACCTACCAGAATAATAGCTTAATTTTATTATTATTATTATTTGATTTTTTTGAGACAGAGTTTCTCTGTGTAATAGCCCTGGCTTTCCTGGAACCAGTTCTTGAAGGTTAGGCTGGCCTCAAACTCACAGAGATCTGCCTGTCTCTGCTTCCTGAGTACTGGGAAAAATAAAGTACACCATCACCACCCAGCTAATTTCATTATTTTTAAAACAGCAAAGAAATAATAATACTTTTTAAAGTATACTTTTTAAAATGGATTTTACCTACTATGCCAGTTTGCTTCATCGTTCTAGTTGTGCGCATTCACTTTAAATCTTCTCACCCTCCAGAACTAAATATACCCTTATACATTCTGCTTTGTTTCATTTTGATACAAAGGGCCTTGTTGCACTGCCAAGGCTAGCCTTGAATTCCAAAGCTCACGTAATCCTCCTGCTTCCAGTCTTCCACACCACTGAGACTTGCAGCACACCCATCTGTCCTCCCATACATCAAAGGGAAAGCTAACTTTTAAAACACATACCATCATCATCCTTGTTTTCCAGTGGAACACTCCAAGCAATCAGGTTTCTTGCTGTACGGCCCTCCTCAGCAACAATCCTCCTCACTTTGTCATGACTGTTGGAGCGCTGGAAGGAAGCCTAGACACATTGAAACAGCACTATTTATGAGACTGTTAGGTGTCAAGCACCACTTAGCGAATATTTAACAGATTCCTTACTCTCCACACTTATTCAGAGAACAAATACTTAAAAACTGATTTGAGTGGCTTGGGAGATGCTCAGTGGTTAAAGTACTTGTTGTGTAAGCATGAGAGAATGAGTTCAGGTCTCCAAGATCCATGTGAAAACTGAGTGATGTGGAACACAACTGTAAACCCAGTACAGAGTGGGCAGAGTCAGGCCAGCTGGTTTAGTCAACAAACAAGTTCCAGGCTCAGTGAGAGACTCTGTCTCAAAAGATAAGATGGGGGCAACAGATGACTCAGTCATAAAGGCTCCTGCCAACAGGTCTAAAGACCTGAGTGCAATCCCCAGTACCCACATAAAAGAACAGAACCCACTCCCATAAACTGTCCTCTGACCTCCACACATGAACACTGTGGCACTTGCATGCACACACGTAGCAAATACAAATAAATATATAATGAACTAAAAATAAAAGGGGGAAAGATTTATGGATTAATGTATAAACTGCTTACTGACATCAAGTAAAGGCAGCAACAGGATTTAAAATGGATCATATCTTACTTTTAAACTCATGGAAAGAATCCTATAAAGAGAAATTTTTGGTTATCTGGGGGAAAAGGAACAAATATTTTAGCTAAACCTACAATCATTAGGACCTCAGGTCTGATCACCAGAACCCCAGTAAAAAATAACTGGGCATGACAACATGTGCCAGAATCTCAGCAATGGAAGCAGAAATAGGAAGATCCCAAGAGGTCCTGGCCAATAGGTGAGCTCAAGATTCAATGAGAAACACTATCTCAAAAAAACAAGATGGAAAGCAAGAGCCTGACACCCAAAGTTGACTTCTAGTCTCTACACACACACATACACAGACACATGTACCCCCAACACATGCACAAACATGCATATTCCCAGACATGCACCATAATAACAATGAGGAGAGAGACAGAGAGAGCCATCCACTGTCAACTTCTGGCCTCCACATCATGCACACACAAACCAATCTGAGGTTTGGAATGTGTCTCATCAGACACCAAGTCTGTCTTAAGGTTTAAAACCATAAAATAAAATTTAAATTACTTCCACAACAAATACAACCTAAAGCTTGAACAGCTACAGCAAGCAGCAGAACCGGCGCCACTCGGTACCTATGCCAGCCCCACATCTTACATACCAAGACTAATGAGTAGAGTTAACAATCAAAATAACAATAAAAAAAAGAATAGCAAATGAGAGACTAGACCAAAGACTAAAAATAGAGAAAAGATATAAAGTCTAAATAACAACAACAAAAAAACCTTTTTCAGTTAAAGAAAAACAAGATTTTTAAAAGACATCATATTTTTATGCTCATAGAAAATTTGTTATATGGGGAAAAGAGAATAAAGATGCCTGCTAAATCTATGAGTAACAAAAATAAAGTTTCAGTACACAAATGAATGAATTACTACTAAAAAAATCCGAACTACTAGAAAAAAATGATCCCACCTATCAGAATACTCTGATCAGAGACGAATTCATGTCTTCTCTCCAGAACTTATAGCCTTCTACTTAATGTCTAAGTTTCCATCCTTCACTCTTTAGGCTTTGTCCTGAAATTCCTAGAAATATCTACTTAACTAATTAAAGCTTCCACAGGGACCTCTGTTATACTATGGTCTCTAGATTTGCGAAATTCTCTAATCTCTTCTCTATTTTCCCTCTGCTTCCCAATGATGGTAGAAATCTCCTCCAGTTGTCTGAACTTTCTGCTATCCCTCAGATTACACAACCATAGCTTTAAACAAAAGCACCACAACTGACTCCAGGACAAATGAACAAGTTTAAATAGATGCCTTACTTTCAGCTCACTCAGATAATTTCCCTATTCCCCTGTAGAAAATCTTACAGGTATAGACATCAACACAGAAAATTCCCTACTCTGTATCCTATCTAATCAAGTCCTCAAAAAGTAATGAGCTTGGGGGCTGGAGAGATGGCTCAGAGGTTAAGAGCACTGGCTGATCTTCCCCGGAGGTCCTGAGTTCAATTCCCAGCAACCACATGGTGGCTCACAACCATCTTAATGAGATCTGGTGCCCTCTTCTGGCATGCAGGGATACATGCAGACAGAACACTATGTACACAATAAATAAATAAATCTTTTAAAAAAAAAAAGTAATGAGCTTCAAGAACCAAAGCAGATGACCTCACGGTCCCAAGACTGCAGTAATACTAAACCTGAAACTTCAGATTGAATGCCCCTTTCTCCATGAGTATCACCAATACCAACTCAGTTCTGTTGTACTTAATACAGAAAGATGGAAAGAAAAAGCCACCAATTGAGGATTGTTTTTATTCTTTGTTGAGATATATACATTGGTTTTTAAGAAAGGGTTTCTCGGGGCTGGAGAGATGGCTCAGAGGTTAAGAGCACTGACTGCTCTTCCAGAGGTCCTGAGTTCAATTCCCAGCAACCACATGATGGCTCACAACCATCTATAATGAGATCTGGTGCCCTCTTCTGGCCTGTAAGCATACATGGAGGCTGAATACTGTGTACCTAATAAATAAATAAATCTAAAGAAGAAGAAGAAGAAAAAAAAAAAGAAAGGGTTTCTCTGTGTAACAGTTTTTAGTTGTCCTGGAACTTGCTTTGTAGACCACACTGGCCTTGAACTCACAGAGTTCTGTCTGTCTCTGCTTCCTGAGTGCTAGGATTAAAGGCATGCGCCACCACCACAAAGTTTCTGCATTCTAATATTTAACATGTAAAAATACTACTACTCCTCTTGTTAGTGTCTGGAACAGTTTTTATTTATATTACTGATGCTTTCGGTAACATCCTGAATTTGCTCCTTTCAGTAAAAATTCAAAATCTGATATTTTTCACAACTTAATTCTTGTAAACTTGTCAGGAACATAATGCTTTTACTCTTTTTAGTATAAGCTCCGGGGTTTGAAATACAATCCATGAGTATGAGATATGCAATCACTTTACAGATGTCTATTTCAACAGCATTCGTACTTGGGCACTTTACTTACAGATCTCAACAAAGTTTTGACTTGAAGTCATCGTGTGCCACCTAGTGCTGCATAAAGGTCTCACCCAGGCTTGTTCAAGTAGTTACAGCTCCAAATGAAAGCAATAAACACCAGCATCAAGTTATATTCAACTCTTGCCCAGTACACTCTAAGAAATCAAATACTCAGAATGTTTACTACAGTCTACATACTTCCAACTTGCTCCTATCCCCAAATCTCCCTGAGAAGGGACTTGGGTCAAGACTACATTCCCCTTTCCTAAGTCCAAGACTATATTCCCTTTTTTGAAGCCCAAGATGAAATTCCCTCTTCCTGAGCCCAAGATTATATTCCCTCTTCCTAAGGCCAAGACTACATTCCCTCTTCCTAAGGCCAAGACTACATTCCCTCTTCCTAAGCCCTCCTTTGAGTAGTGCTGGGTGTACAGAAGTCCCTGGAAACACTGAGCTGTAGAAGTGTGAGGAATGAGAGCATGTTTGCTTCCGTTCTTAGGTCCCCTACATCAGTGCCCGCCCTGGATTAAGGCAGCCTAGGAAGTCAGCTTGGATTTACTTGTAACAAGAGAGGCTAGTTCTCAGCTGTTTTCCTATCCCACATTTCACAAGCATCAGACAGAGGCAGGAGCAGCGCCTGAAACAACAACTAAGACTGAAGTTTAAAGATGAAAAGTAGATGGCAGGGAAGTAGGAAAAAGAGAAGCAAACAACAAACAAGTGAAAACCTAAAGTTAGTTTGATCACAGTGGCCAGGGAGACAGCTCAGTGGATAAAGACACTTGCTGCCAAGCCCAAGTGCTGTGGGATAATTCTCCTGCATGCTATAAATATGTATTCCTATCATTGGTTAATAAAGAAACCATTTTGGCCTATAGTAAGGCAGAGTATATATATATGGCAAGAAATTCTGGCAGAAATACAGAGAGAAGAGGGTAAAGTCAGAGGGAGATACCACCCAGACACCAAATGAGCAGGACATCCTGAAAAATGAAATTACAAGACATGAGCCTCAAGGTAAAATATAGAGTAATAGAAGTGGGTTAACTTAAGATAAAATAGCTAGTTAGTAATAAGCCTGAGTTATAGGTGTGGTGATATTTTGTTTATACTATAACAAAATAAGCTTGCCTGAATATCAGAGTGCAGAGCTAAATCACTAGTTAGCCACAGGGACCAGGCAGTGGTGGCACACATCTTTAATCCCAGCACTCAGACACAGAGGCAGATGGATCTCTGTGAGTTCAAGGCCACCCTGGGCTATACAAGATCTGTCTAAAAGAGAAGCAGAGCTCACAAAAAGGTCATCCCAGCACTTAAGATCACATTCTTTAATCCCAGCACTAGGGAGGTGGAGACAGGAGTGATGTGGATGGATAGAGTGAAAAATAGACGGCAGGAGGAGACGGGAGCTCAGGACAGTCTGAGGATTTGTAGAGACAGATGCAGTTTGAGGATTCAGTCTGAGCATTAAGTCTGAGGATTCATAGGACCAGATCACCCCTTTGGCCTAAGGATTTAGTAGATGTAAGAACTAGTGGCTGGTTGCTCTGCTTCTCTGATCTTTCAGCATTAACCAATATCTGATTCTGGGTTTTTATTATTAAGACCAATTAGAATTCATGCTATAATAGTCCAAATAGCTTTTAATTAATATTAAACCCGAGTGATTATTTAGAAGGGGATACAAAACTGGGTGGGAAAGAAAACCCTCATTTTACACCCGATGACCAAATTTGATCCCAGGGACACATAGGGTAGAAGGAAACAATCAACTCCTGAAACCTGTTCTCTTATCTTCCCAGGCACACACTATGGCACATGTAACACTTATAAACAAACAAAGAAATATGGTTAAAATAGCTGTACTTACCATCATTTTTTAATTCTCTTCCCTGGCAAGATCACTTAACACATAATCCCATGGGTTATGATTCCTGCAATTAAAATATATATGTATGTATATGCACATATATGTATAAGTATATATATATATATATTTCCTTACTCATAGCATTATCATAAAATCATATGTAATCATTAAAAGTTAAAATCTTACCCTCCATGTTCCTCATTACAGTAAATATAAAAAGTGAATAAAACTACATATTATTGTCTGTTAGGATACACAGGATACAGTAAGCTTTAAAAACTCCACCCTGAAGAGTACCTTAATACTCCAAAATATAAAAACAAAATGAGAAAGGAACAACACTAATTACAGGACTATCATAGTATATCCTAATCCAGAGGCACCAAGCTTCTTTTCAGTATATGTCTTTACACAAAACACACACATACATGTTATATGCTTGAGTTAGAAGCATGTTTTATTTTTATTTAATGTTTAAGGGTCTGCCTGCATGTAATGTAATCCACATGTACCTAGCATATGTGCCTGTAAAGGCAGGAAAGGGCATCAGACTCCCCAGGAACTGGAATTGCAGAGGATTATGAGCCACCCTGTGGGTACTAGGAGCCAGACCTGGGTCTTGTGCAAGAGCAACAAACGTTCTTAATTGCTGAGCCATCTCTCTAGTCCCACATTTCCTATCTTGAACCAACTCATAATGTTTAACTAAAAGAAAACTTCCATGAACATTTATCCCTATTGTGAGAAATCCACTCTTGCCTTCTCCATTTCATTTTTAGTAATATTATCTAACTTACCTCACTAATAATCTCCAACTTAACACAGAAAATAATGTGTAACCTCTCCTTAAGAACTTCCATAAAATGGAGGCTGGAGAGTGGTTCATTGGTTATAGGAACTTGTTACTCTTGCAGAGGACTCAGGTTCAGGTCCCAGCACCCACATGGTGGCTTTCAACCATCCATAATTTCAGATCCAAGACTCTGACTCCCTCTTCTGACTTCCGTGGACACCAGACACATACATGGTATATATACATGCAAGAAAATTCATTAACTTAAAATAAAAACATGATCTTTAAGAAAAGAACTTCCATAAACTAAAATCTTATCAGAACATTTTAATCACCATTTATGTAAGTATCCTCACAAAACAGACCTTACCTTTCAGGATATCTACTTAATGTAATCAAATTTTCACTGAAAAGAAACACAAAGCAGAGAAATTGGAGTGAGTGTGTGTGTGTGTGTGTGTGTGTGTGTGTGTGTGTGTGTGTGTGTACACCTAACACTGTAACAAGAACCACTGAATAAAAGTAGCAGATGAAATCAAACATTCTAATTCTAAGAACCAAGTCATATAGCTTTCATCAACTGAATATGCTCTTTTAACACACTTTCAGGCTGGGGTGTAGAGTTTTTGCCTTGTATACTTGAGGCCCTGGACTCAGTTGCCTGTACTGTAAGAATATAGTTTTAAAGCAGCATCTCAAGTGCAAAAATATGCACACACAGACACCGCCAAAAAATACCTACAAATGCTCATAATAGCATTATTAAGCTATAATCAAAATGGCATAATACCCATTGGCTAAAGATTAAACACAATATGATATAACCAAACAATATAATATTATTTGGCCATAAAAGGGATTAAATTCTCATATTTAAGCACAGGTGAACTCTGAAAACATTATACATTATGAAAAAGTTATAAAAGATCACATAGTGTATGATTTCATTTATATAAACGGTCCAGAATAATTAATAATAATTAATTATAAATAATGGAGTCAAAACGTAGAGGAATGGGGAGAAAATGAAGGTAACCACAAATGAGAACAGGCTATTTTCACAGTGGGAACAATGTCCCAAAATCCACTCTGGTACAGACATGCAGCTCTGTGAACATATACATGAGTTTTAAGAAGGTGAATGACATGGTACATGATGTAGGCATGGGTAAACCACTGTATTCTTCATGTACATTGCCCATGATCACAAACTTCCAACTCCACCCTACCTCACTCAAGTGAAAGTCAGCTATCTTACCCCAAATTTTTCCCATCCTTCACTGCTCCTTGCCAGTGTTCATCCCATTCCAGCCACACTGGCCTCTTTATGCTTCTTAAGACTTGGGCCTCAGAGATTTATATTTGGGGGTCCCTCTTTGTCTTGGCCAATGTGACTTTCTCAATGACCCCTATGTAAAACTGCAATCCTCCCAAACAAGCAAGGGCTGTGGATGCTCATCACCACCAGATTAGCCTACAAGAAATGAAAGGGTGCTAACCACATGAAGAGTAAACCACCACAGTGATGGTATGAAATAACTTTTAACTCTAACAAGAAAGCTAAAATCCAAACATTGAAAAGAAATGAAGCTGAGTGAATGGCACACGTAATTCAGGATTCTCAGGAGACTAAGAAAGGAGAACCACTTGGGGCCAGAAGTACAGTACCAGTCTTGATGATACAGCAAACTTTGTCTCAAAACGCTAAATAAAAAACTATTAATTTCCACAATTTATAAATATACACAATACATGAAAGTTGTAATCTGGGACACCATTAACATAGACTGTTAATGCAATTTTATGTGTGTGTTTATTGTTTTTGCTTGGAAGATGTTTTGATTTTTTTTTTTTTTGGTTTGTTTGCTTGGTTGGTTTTTTTGTTTTGTTTTTGTTTTTTTGTCTTTTTTGTTGTTGTTTGTTTTTCTTTCTGGTGAGGAGGGAACTGAGATAGAGTCTCTCTATGTAACTCTGGCAGTCTTGGAACCTACTGCATAGACCAAACTGGCCAAGAACTCACAGCAATCCATACCTTCCTCTGCCTCCCAACATCTAGAACTAAAGGCATGCTTTTGTTTTCTTGACAGGTTTTGCTATTTTACCATGGCTAACCTCTAATACATAATCCTCCTTCCTCTGCTTCCTGAGTGCTGAGATTATAGGTATAAACCAGTTGAAGCTAATGTTTTAGCAACTTAGAACAGACTATAACTGCAGGATGCTTTACGTATGCCTATGATAACCACAGAGAAAAACCTATAGTAGGTACACACTAAGTAAAGATTAAAAAAATCAAAACATCATTATTTAAAAATAAAATCACAAAGAAAATATCAGGAGGGAAACTGACAGTGAAAGAAGTATAAATCAGAACCCATCTATTGTGGTAAGGGCTTTTCTATCTACCACTACTATAAATGGATTGCATCCCCCAATCTAAAGGAAAGAGTAGCTAAACACATTTGTAAAAATGATCAAACAGTACACTGTCAATAAGCAACTTTATCCTTCAGGACGAAAATAAGCTGAAAGTGGGAGGATTGAAAAAGATTATTCCATGTAAATGATATCCCAAAGAAAACAGAGGTATTCTACCAGACAGAACAGACTTTTAGTCAAAAATTGCCAAAAACGTCATCATATAATAATAAAAAGTCAATTCCTCAGAAAATATAACAATTATAACTATATCCCAAACTCAGAGTAACTAAAAAGATAGGGCAAATTTTAACAGGAATGAAGAAAAATTACAGTGATTTAATACTAGGGACTTTAATACCGCACATTAAAAAAAAAATAGCACACTTTCTTATTCATTGGGGAGGCGCATGCATGCCACAGCAATTCTCTCCTCCTACCATGTGTGTCTCAGGGATCAGCCAGCATCTTGCCTTTTGACCCATCTCACCAGACCAATAACCCACTTTAGAGGAACGACAGATCTGGGCACACAACCATTAAGGAAAAGTTAACATGAATAATACTACAGATTAAATGAACCTAACAACATATTTAGAATATTACATTCAGCAGCAGAGTACACACTATTCATAATAACAAATGAAACATTTTCTAGGATTGATGATATGCTAAGCCACAAAACAAATGGTATGACCACAAATGGTATTACACTATCATAGAAATCATTAATGAGAAGAAAACTTAAAAATTCAAATATGTGGAAACTGAACAACACATTCCTCAATAACCTATAGGTTAAAGAAGAAATCAAAGGAGAAATAATAAAACACCTTGGGACAAACTAAAATGGAAATATAAATAGCAAAGCATGTGTCAGAACACAGTGCAAGAATGGAGTTGTGTGAGGAGAATTACAACTGCTCATGAGAAAACTCCAAGAATAAAAAGCAGGAGTCTTGGGAACTCAGTTTTTTCAAAAACACAGAATTGTTCTTGAAATATGTTTTCATGCCCCACCCAGGTATAGCAGATAGGAGTGAATTTACTTCTGGCAATTGTTATTTGTTTATATGCTTATATGGAAAGACATGTTTTTGCCATGTGCGACTTGCCCATCACGTGTTGCTCGTCTCTGTGATTGTACACTTTCATCATGTGACTCCTTTTAGCCCACGGATATAAATCCTCTGATATACTGATTAAGAACCACTGCTCTAGCCAGATCGGTATAGATTTGTGTCAAGTCGGCAAAAAAACAACCAGGGAGGATTCTATATTATATAAATTCTCAAGATTCCACCAAAAAACTGCTTGATCTAATTAAATTAAGAAATGTTTCAAGGGCCTGGAGCCATGGCTCATCAGGTAAGGGGAGTGTACTGCTCTTGCAGAGGACCCAGATTCAGTTCCCAGAACCCACATGGTGTTCACAGTACCCTGTAAGTCCAGTTCTAGGGTCTCTGACACCCCCTTCTGGCCTCTGCAGTCACAAACATGATGCACATACATACACACAGGCAAACACTTATATACATAAAACAAAAATAAATAAATCTTTTTAAAGTTTTAGGATACAAAATCTAGATAGCCACAGATGGCCTTGAGCTATCCAAGGGCTAGGGTACAGGAGTGTGCCAGCAAGACTTGGGTTGTACGTAAAATTGTCAAACCTTTTAGATTCAGACTAATAAAAAAAAAAACAAAACAGAATTGCAAAAACACAGAATACCTGAAGAGATCAATAATGAGCATTGATATTGAATTTAAAAGCCTGCCAACAAAGAAGGGCCCAGGACCAGATGGTTTTACTGTGGAATTTTACCAAACTTTTAAATAAAACTACTATGAATTATCAAATTATTCTAAAAATCTGGAAGAGAACTATTCCAACCTCTCTCTATTATACAAACATTACCCTGATGCCAACATTACTGAACATGAAGAGGAAGGAAAAGATGAAGGAAGGAGACTACAAACCAATATATCTGAGAAAACAGATGAATCCAAACACCACATCAAGAAAATTACACTCCAGGATCAAGTGATATTGTTCTCAAAGATGTTAGGAGAAAAAGATCATTTACACCATTGTAGGGAATGTAAATTAATAAAGCCTTGATGGAAAACAGATGGAGATTCCTCAAAATGTTTTAAAAATTACTATATTATCCAACCATCACTTCTGGTAAATATCTAAATTAAATTAAATAATAATATTAAAGATATTACATGTTCTTTTCAGCATTAATCAAAATATCCAAGATAATCAGTCCGAGTGTCCGTCAGCAGATGATCACACAAAGAAAACATGCTGTTTGTGCAGGAGTATGATATAGTATTCAACCTTTGAAAAGAAAATCCTGTGATTTTTTTTAACACAGATTAAGCTGGAGAATATTATGCTAAGAAAAAGAGCCAATACAGACAAATAAATACTGTATGTTTTACTTATTTGTGAAATATCAAGTAATTGATCTTACAGAAGCAGAGAGTGGAGTGGTAATAGACAGGAATTAGAAAATGAGAGAGGGAGGGAGGGAGGAAGAGAGAGATAGAGAGATACAAATTAAATGGCACAAAGTTTCTTGGGGATTCTAAAAAAATTCTAGTATCAATTGCTGAAGACCTCTCCCCTCCTGGAGTCCCTGAAGTAGGCATCAAAAGACTGCAGGAAAGAAGAATGAAGCACGGCCCGGCTCACTTGTTCAGCAGAAAACACCTGCTTTCCATCATTCCAAAACCAGTCTCTGAAGCTGTGAACTCTACAAGGCTTCCCAATAAAGACAGCTTTAGAGCACACACATTTTGTGAGCAGACACAAAGTCATATGACCATATAAACTAAGCTGTAGGGATGAGAGAAGAATGTGGTACCCACTGGAAAACAGAGTGAACATCCAAAGGACACAGTGAGAAGAATGTGTCTCTAAAGTCACACGCACACATACTCCAAGGCTGCCTTGTACATATTGCACAACCTTTACAAAAGATAACCTAACTTCTTTTTAACTTAAGAGTTCACAGTTGACAATGGAGTAAAACTATCTACCCCATAGGGTTATTTTCAAAAGCAAAGAAATTTTATGTGAAGAACCTGACGTCCCAGAACCACCATTCAAAACCTGATAACTGTACAATACATAGATTATAAGTTCATGCTCATCAATGGTTTTCTGATTTTCTGAACTATAACTCCACCACAATTACAAACACCAAAGTGTTAAATTATTAAAAGTGCTAATTATTAAATTTAAATATACTTTTAACTTACCGAATGAAAATAATGGCTCAAAACAGAATAATCTCTTATATCCTGCCAGACCCTGATTTATTCCAAATCTTACCACCATGCCTCAGGTACTACTGTTCATTTTGGTACTTGGTAGATTATCATCTCTACCTCCAAATTGAAAGCAGTCATGGTGCTGAGACAGGAGTTTTCTGAATAAGAGGGCAGTCTGGGCTATAGAAAAACAAAACAAAACCAAAAAAAACCTGTCTCAAAAGAAAAATTCAAGGTTTCCTTTCTTCTGGGATAAATCACGATAGTTCTTTGAACAAAAAGAAAGCTAATGAAATGTCTACAGGAATAAACATGAGTAGGTGGTGTGTGCTTCCAAATAGAGTATATCAAGACTGCAAAGGATTTCTGGGAAGCAATCCCTTTAATAAAATAACTTTTAAAAAGTAATTCAAAGAGAGCACAAGAGTGGAACACATTTCAAATTAAAATAGTAGCACTATGTAGGTTAAAGGGTCATGTCCTCATTTCTGCAAAAGATATTCAGTGACTAACAAGTACAAGAAAAGATGTTCAAGTCACTAGTCTTTAGGGAAACAAATCAAAACCACAATGAAGCATCACTCCAGAGATCTACACTCAAAAGACAGGAATAGAGTATCAGAGGAAACAGAGAAATTGGAACCTTCCTCACACACTGCAGTGGGAATGTAAACTGGTACAGCTGACCTAGTGCAGCATCCTGCAGTTCCTCAGTGAGTTAGCACAGTTACCATTCAAGTCAACAATTTCACTCCTAGGTCCACTCAAAAGAAATGAAAACAGAACCACACAAAACGTATACAAGAATGTCCACAGTGTCACTGTCCTAACAACTAAAAATAAAAACATACGAATAACCGAGAATTGTCCCGCAGGTAAATGAATGTGGGATACCTACACAACGGAATGCTAGTTACTCATAAAAGGAGTGAAGCACTAGTACATGGTGTGGTAGAAATGATTCTTTAAAAATGACAACAGACTACGTGTATGATTTTATTAATCTGCTATGTCTTGTATGGCAAACTCATAGGTTAGTATTTGGCTGGGATTAGTTGGGGAGGACTGGTGCAAAAGCGGCGTCTTCTGGACATGAGGGGCCCACTGTGCTGAAACACTCACAGCAGATCTGACTGCCTGCATTGGAACTGAACAACACATAGCCAGTCAAGATGCTAGCACAGAGAAGGAAGAGGGTCATGAGCTCCCTCTCCTGAGGAGCTAGGGTCACTCAGTGGCTTCTGGGGAGAGGAGAGTCAGTTTTCTTTTAGGGTATAGCTCAACCCCACTCCAATAGATGGCCCCATTAAAAAATAAATAAAAATTTTAAGAACAGGATACAAGATTTAGAGGGAAATAAGGAGGTGGGTGGATCTGAGAGGATTTACAGGGAGGAACAGGTGATAAATAACTATAATAAATTGTATTATTTAAAAGCCTTGAAGATCAGTCTCGGTCTGTTAAAAAAAACCTTGAAGAATTAATAAAAATTAATTCTTATTAAAAAGAAAGTCAATGTTTTCTAGGGTTTGGTACTTAACATTGTTATAGATATGTTCAGAAGCTAACAATATTTTTTCATATTTTTGTTAAGTGTATTAGAGTAAAAATAAGTATCTTTAAGAGTAATACAGAAACTTTGTAATTGCTTATTGTTTAAAAAGTTTTTCAATTGTTTCAGTATATACTGCAATGAGTAAGTCAACCAAAAAGTATTTTTTCCTGTCAATGTGGCATGACCCACTGAAAATGGGAACACTACCTCTTTCTTGCTATACTGTATTTAAAAGCAGGGAACACATACTGAAATCTTTACAGATAAGATGTGGACATGGGTGGCTTTTATGGAGAATATCCATAGTGTAGATTGCTCAAACATACTGATATATAGCAGTTCATACTCTACTTTTGCAAGCTTTCAAAATACATAAGAAACCTATTATTTAAATTCAAAGTCAATCTGAGCTACAAAATCTGCCTGGAAAATAAAAAAACAGAAATGGGCTGAAACAATATCTCCGCCAGTAAAGAGCTTGTCACACAAGCATGAACAACTGATTTCAGTTCTCAGCACCCATTAAAAACAAAAATCAAGGGCTGGAGAGATGGCTCAGAGGTTAAGAACACTGATTGTACTTCCAGGGGTCCTGAGTTCAATTCTAGGCAACCACATGGTGGCTCACAACCATCTGTAAAGAAATCTGGTGCCCTCTGCTGGCCTGCAGGCACACATGCAGACCAGAACACTGTAAACAAAATAAATAAATAAATCTTTTTTAAAAAATCAAAAAACAAACACAAACAAACAAAACCCAAGAGTGGTTACCCACAGTTGTCATCAAAGGATCAGGGAAGCAGAAGCAGGAGGATTACTCAGACTTGCTGACCAGCTACCCTGTCTAACCAGTTAAGCAAGGCCCAGGTCCCATCAAAAGACCCTGTCTCAAACACCAAAGTGGCAAGCTCCTGAGGAATGACCACTGAGCTTGGCCCCAGGTTTCTACCTATACCAGACTTACAAACAAACAAGAACTACTAGCTACATTCATGAAATCATGTATGTCAGAGAGGGAATTTTCTTTTTTTAAGGGCAGCTCCAGCACTGGGCGGCAGATCTTTTTCACTGTCTGAGTTTGTCTTAGTTTGCTTTCTATTGCTGTAATAAGACAGCCGACCAAAAGCATCTTGGAGTGGAGGGCAGATTTCAGCTTAGACCGTACAGTCTGTCATGAAGGAAAGTCAGGATGGGACTCAACCTGGATGCAGGAAGTGAAGCAGAAGGCACAAGAAAGCTGCTTTCTGGCTTGCCTCTCCTGCTTGTCTCAGGTAGCTCTTCGGTATTAATACCACCTGCCTTAGGGTGGCATCATAAACAGTGGGCTGGGCCCTCCCACATCAATCATCAATTAAGAAAATCAACATAGACTTGCCTACAGGCCAATCTGGTGGAGGAATTTTCTCAATTGAGATTCCCTCTTCCCAGATGATTGATTAAACTGACAAAAAAAAAAAAATCTAACCAGCACAGTAGTAAGCAAGACTCGGCCAAAAATGCTTGTAAAAAAGTTACTCCACCCAGAAAAAAAATTCAAAAAGAATTACATTGACTTAATTTTTATTCAACAGGTCATTTGCAGGATTTTAAATTTTTAAATTTTTATTTTCTGTGTATGGGTGGTTGGCCTACAAGTATGTCTATGCACCATTTGCATGTCTGCTGTGTGAGGAGGCCAGAGGAGGGTGTTAGATCCCCCAGAGTTGGTGATGAACCATCATGTGATCACTGGGAATTGAACCTCATTCAACTATTCTAAAAGAGCAACTGGTGCTCTTGAGCCTCTGAGCCATTTCTCCAGCCACAGCCATTTGTAATCTTTATGTCTACAGTTTCAAAAATGACAATTCCACTGTATTGATGTTGTACCATAGGAGAAGACTGTTATATCACTTAGAACATAACAGCATACACTGTGTGTACAAGTATGCAAGTGTGGGGTAAGCATGAATGTGTGTGGATGCAGTAGGTTAAAATCAGATGCTTCTTCAATCACTGTCTACCTCAATATTTATGTGTTGGGGAAGGGATAATAGGTATGTGTGCATATGTGTGCAAATGTGTGCAAACATGAAGGACAAATGTTGACATGGAAGACAAAGTGTCCTCCTTACACTGTACATTTTTCTTTATTTCTTTTTTTTTTTTCTTTTTTTGGTGACAAGATCTCTCATGAATCTGGAGTACCCTATTCAACCAGTCTGGCTGGTCATCAAGTTCCTGGGATCGACCTGTCTCTGCCACAACCATCATCACCCAGAAGTGGGGTTACAGATGTATACTGACTGCTACATGTGGCTTTTATGTGGGTAGTGGGATCCAAACCATAGTCAAGCCCTTGACCCACTGAGACTGCTTCTGAGCCCCTCCACCTTTTGGCAGGGTAATGGGGAACAGGTCACTCACTGAATTAGGCTAGACGGGAAGGACAGAGGGCATCCAGGGAACATTCTGTCTCTAAATCCCAGCACTGGGATTTCAGGAATGCACCCATGTGTCTGATGTTTACATTGCGACTGGGGATCTGAACTCAGGTCCTCATGCTTACAATGCAAGCATTTTACCTACTGAGCAAACCCCCTCGCCCCAACAGCACCTATTTCTAGCGACTGAAGAATATTCACATGTAATTCCCAAAGGATTTCTGTGTCTCCTTTAAAACTGTACTGGGTTGTGAGGGGTGGGAAAGCATGAAGAGGAGACAGCATCTGAACTCCCTCACCTTATCAGGAAAACACTCGTATAAATCACTCACAAAGGCACTAATAAATAAAGTCTACTATCAAGACAATCTTTCAGTGATTCTTAAGGTCTAGGAAGCACAAAGGAAAAGCATTTTAAAAATCTGTATAAAACAGCAAAACCTTGGGAACCCAGTGACAGAAATTATTTATAAAACATTTATATGGCAATCCTGGTTATGACATAAAAACATCAGGTGTTTAATCACAGTGCTATGTTGACAATGTTTGTATATACTCAAAATTCATATTGGAATCTTAACTTCCAAAGTGACAGCAATAGGTAAATATTTTGGGAAGTAATTAAGACTGACAGTCTTCATATACGGGACTGAACCCCTTGTAAAAGAAGTTAAAGGAAGACCCCTGTCCCTCCTCATGTGGGGGTGCATTTCATCTACAATATGAAAGCACACCATCACCAAACAGAGTAAGCTAGTACTTTCATCTTGGATTCCCAGCCAGAACTGTGAGAAATCAATCCCTGTTGTTCATACAGCAGCCGAGCAGACTAATGCGGAGAATTTTACAAATGCAGCTCAAGGGAACGAGGAAAGAGGAGGAACGGAGCATTTGCTGATGGCTTGCTATGAGTTCTTTACAAAAACAGTAATTTTCTACTAGTGACAATTTTATGAGGTGGACGGTATCGAAATGCGGGGATCTCAGTCCAAAGGGCCCTCTTCAGAGGGATTCTACTGGACAGCAGCTGGAGCTCCTTGAGAAGCAATTTTCTGACTGCTTTGTAACAAGTTCAAAGCTCTACAGTCAACTGCTCACTCTAAGCTGCGTCCTTGAGCAGCACAGGACTGCAAACCTGAGCAGAGGGGAGGCGCTAACAAACTAAGGGGGCAGGGGCATTGAAGCAAGAGTGACCCAGGTGTGAGGCCTTCGTTTTGCACCTGAGGCCCCCAACATTAAACATTTGGAAATTGAGAAGAAAAAAAAATTCTTCCCCTTCCTGCTTCCATGAGAAAAGTGCATGGAAAGAGGGGCACAAACCCCTGGAGGAAAAGACGCCGAAGCGATCAACTGCCAAATGCAGTCAAGAAAGCTCCTGAGGACCCCGCAGTCCGGACATTCCAGAAGCCTCGCCTGTCCCCTAGAGACAGCATCCTGCCCCGGGCCCAGCCCCGGCCGGGATGGAGCTCACATCCCCACGACCCTCACAGCCCAGCGGGGCTGCGGCTCCACCCTCCCCACCCCGGCCCGGCCTCCTTAGTGGACCCCGTGTCTCCCCTCCCCCGTCACACGTCCAGGTGCCTGAGGAGGTGGAAGGGTGTTCCGCCGCCATCTTGTCCCTTAGCCCCACAACACAGGTTGCCCGTGCCCCTTCTAGGGTCCGTCCGGGTCGAAGCGACGCGCGCCCCTCGCGGACACTTACCCCATCCGCCCTGCGCACTTTGGGGCGGCTCCCAGCGTCCCGGCGGGAAAGGGGCGGGGTGGGGCGGGGCGGCAGCCGAGGACCGGGCGGGGCAGATGGCCGTCGCACCACGTGACGCCAGCCGAAGTTTAGCCCCGCCCTCTAGGCGGTTCAGGACCCTTCGCGCAGGCGCAGCTGGTTCAAGCCCTACGCTTAAGGGAAAAGAGAAGAGTTTGCTCCCAGCCTTGGCGCGCCTACTTCCCCAGAGCTGTTATTGCTCCGTGGACTGATAAAAGTTCACCTCGGCTTTTGACAGCACGTGCCCTTCTCTCAGATTCAGCCTTCCCTCCGGCCTGTCTTATCACCACAGTCCCCACACGAAGGACCTAGCAGGTGCCAGACTTGGAGCCAAGGATCCAGGAACAAAAACCTAACATATATTTAAGCTACTTCGAAGACAGCAGTATGCACGGGATGACTATGTGTCAGTATTTAAATCACAGTTCTGAACTAAATGGAAAAGAGATTCTGCACATCATAGTATCACAGCAGGTGGGAAGCCAATGAGGACTGGTCTACCTCACTTCCGGGAGTGTAAGAGCTGTGGAAGCAGGTGTGCACTATATTAGCGGCTCCTTCTAGGTTCCCCCTCCTCTCGGTTCCTTAGAAAACCCATTCATTACGTCGTCTGACAAATAGTTATGAAGCACCTACCATGTTGGATACACTAACTGCTTAGAGTTAATAAACGAACAAAATAAATCCCCCGAAAAGCATTCTGGGAGGGGAGGGAGTGTTTGTTGTTGAACTGGGAGGAAACACAAATAATAAACATCAAAAGGGGAACAGAAGGGACATAATACAACATAAGTAATGATCAGTGTCTTCTCTTTTTATTTTTTTATTTTTTTTCCTTTTTTTATTTATTTATTTTTCCATACATTGTTTTGTTTTATTTTTTCCATTCAAGAACATAATTAAAGAAATAAATTTTTTTTTCCTTTCTTCCCCTTCTCCCGGTCCCCTCCCACTACCCCTCCACCCCTCCTCCCTCCCCCTTCTTCCTTGAAAGAGGGCATGGTGCCCTGCCCTGTTAGAAGTCCAAGGCCCACCCCCATCCCTCCTGGCCTAGGAAGGAGT